>VKHI01000311.1:0-35208 GCA_015145745.1 Poterioochromonas sp. DS
ATCATGAGCTACATTCCCTATCATATGTCTCATCTCCATCGCATGATTTGCATCAGCATTTCTCTCATTCTCTTCTAACAGTTCTTGAATTTTCTTTTGATCGAGAAAGCTTCGAACACGTTGGAAATGAACCTCTCCAAATAGTAAAGCAGCAGTGAGTAAATAGGTCGTTAAAGGAATCATCGCAAAAAAGTAGTTATAAACAACGTTGATCATAAATGCTGTGATCAGAAAATGACAAGTCCAAACTACATAAACTCTTGGTTCTACACAGATCACAGTCCAAAGCTCGAAAGAAAAGACCATTCCTAACACAGAACCAAAATCACTAATGGTTTTGTAACTTTGGGATGAAGGACAGTCAGGAGGTAATGCCGATTGGACAGTTGTCTTAATCTCGGACGAACTGGAATAAGAAAGAATTTGAATGATAAACTTTTTAAAATCAGATGGAATGCATTGAGGTAATCCCAGTTGAGCTACCTTCGCCATTTTCAAAAGAAATAATAAATTCACCGCAGCGATTAATGCCACTTGACAATAAGAGTAGATCAAAGGATTTTTAACGTTTAGTAATGAAAAACAAACGATCGCCCATAGAACAAATGCAATGCCTGCACAAACTAATGAAATTACCCCATAGAACTCGTTCACAACCTTTTCCGAGCCTTGGTAATCGTTTGTCAACCATGTTGAAACTATGCTTTCAACTACCGACCAGCTTAAGATGAGTACTGTGGTAATGGCGAAAGTAAATTTGGATCTTTGTTTCATACAATACAAGAGAAATTCATGTTGTAAAGAAGGATCTTTAAAACTCCCGAATAAGTTCAAACTCGTGAACATACTTTCCCTTCCTGCTATCCTCCAATTTTTTAGTAGACTGTGAGTTAGTCTGTAATGGCATGTGTAACCGCATTTCCTCTCTGTTAACAATGTAGTGCAGTAAAATTACAATTCCAAAATTAACGTAAATTTACTTAGAATCTTACAATAAACAAGTTCATTCACTTTGTACAACAATAACTTTAGACATAGAGACAATAGGAAACCAAAGTTACAAAAGGAAGAAAAGAAAATCAGAAAATAAAATCTCCTCTTCATGTTTGTTCTTACAAACGTGGAGAACGAGCAAATATTACTAGGAGGCGTTAAATGAGGGTAATTTATTACTCTGTTAGGATCAAGAGTAAAGAAAAATAATGTTCCCAGTGTAAGAAAACAAGACTTTCTGTGATTACCAATAGTTGGAAGTCAGGAGTATCTTCTTTCTTCAGCAGATCAGAAACTTTATCAATACGATTGTACCAAACGAAAAAACAAAAAACAAAAAAGAGAGAATCGCAATAAAAAAAAAACAAATAATCAGAAAAGATAGATCTCCATACACAAATAGGTAAGAGAAGTATCAATAGAAATAATCTAATTAATGGCAAGTATATTTGGAAACGATTCTATTAAAAGTATCAAGAGAGAAAGGTTTTCCAAAGAATTCATCGACACCTGTCGCTAATGCGTCCTTATAGGTTTCATGATCTGAATTAGCCGATAAGCCAAATATAAGTTGGTGAAGAGACGATTGAGAACCCTGAAATTGTTTCTTTCCATCTATACAAGAAGGTGAAAGATCTGCTCGATTATTCGGACTCTTCATCCATTCTCTTCCCTCAGACTCCATAACCCTCAACCGACGAGTCGCCTCTAACCCATCCATCACTGGCATCTGCAAATCCATCAACACCAAGTCAAACCCTTTCCCACTCCCTCTCCACTTCTCCTCGATCCTCTTCAATGCGATCTCTCCATTCTCTGCTGTCCAGATCTGATGACCTTGTCTCTTGAGCATCATGGAGGACATTTTGAGGATGGCAGGCGAATCATCAACAATCAAAATTTCCAGAACATTCGAACTATAATCGTCAGTAGAGTGACTTTGGAAATGGATGTATGAATGTTGATGGCTGAAGGCGAGAGAATTACCGAAGACCTGAGGGTCCCAGGATGCTGCAGACAACACTGTATCCGGCTTATATGGAATCGCAAACCAAAACAATGACCCTTGTTTACCATCTCTCCGCCTTCTCGCTCCATACCTACCCTTCAATGACTCCATTCTCTTCGCTAAGCTATACAGACCTAACCCCGTACCTCCTGCCAGTCTCTGAGCTTGTTTGAAAGGGTTGAATAGATTCTTCATTGCTTCCTCTGACACCCCGATCCCTGTATCTTCGATCTCGAATAACAGAAACTGTGATCTCTCACTCTCCTCTTCATCAACGACCGTTGGTATCACTTTGCTCAGCTTCGCCGATGATTTCTGAAGTTGGAACAATGACACTTCTTTCTGGTTCTCCTCGTCCCAATCCTTCACCATCGTCGTCAGTTTCCCTTTGATCGTCACCGACCCCTCCGTTGAGTACTTCACCGCATTCGATAACAAACATAACAAGTTCTCTTGCAACCATTGCTTGTCTGTGATGATGTGACTGCAAATCGTCTCTGACATCGCCTCCAGCTTGATCCCTATTCTCTCTTGAATATTGCTCATGCATTCGATAGGAAACTGCAACGCTTCTCTCAGATCCACTGTCTCATACTTCGGCACAAGCTTCATGCCTTTGCTCGCTTTCGTGTAGTCGATGCAACGATTGATGGTCATGAGCATGAAGGCATTGGTGTTGCGGATGTTGGCCATGCTTGCAGACATTAAAGAATAATGTTCGATAAACAGCTCATATGTAATGCTTTGACCAGATTGAACCTTTTCATGAACTTTCTTATGAGCACCTTCAAGTAGGTTTTGGATGAAATCAAGACCAGTTGTAAATGATGCGAGAGGCTATAAATAAGATTGATAAAAGTGTTGAGACTAAAATATCATTTTGTCGTACTTACCGTTTTCAAATCATGAGCTACATTCCCTATCATATGTCTCATCTCCATCGCATGATTTGCATCAGCATTTCTCTCATTCTCTTCTAGAAGTTGTTGTAGTTTTCTTTGGTTTAAAAAGCTTTGTGTTCTTTGGAAATGAAGTTCACCCTGTAAGAAGGTTAAAGTAACAAAGCAGATTAATAAAGGCACCAATCCATAAAATGATTTATAAATGGAGAAAAACATTAAAAATGAAGTAGGGAAATGACATAACCATAATACATATAATCTTGGTTCAAAGATAATAGCAGTTAATATTTGATAACTAAAATGAATAGTTAAAATGGCATTAAAATTAACAATAGACAAATAACTATCATTAGGAGGGCAATCATCAGGAATTAATGGCGTTACATTGGGGTCTGTTGATAATAAGGGTTTGAATTGTTTTGGAACACATTGTGTATCCCCCAAATGAAGGCATTTAATCGTTTGAATTAAAAATACTATATTAATTGAAACAATTAATAAAACTTGAATATAAGAATATGAAATTTTATTTGTCCATTTTTCTAATGAGAAACAAAGAATTGCACAGAAGATTAACCCTAATGCGGACATGATCAATGAAAGAATGCCATAGATGAGATTCGATGTACTCTCATTGCTATTAGCATTCTCATTAAACCAGGTTGAGGCTATACCTTCTATAATTAATAAAGATAAAACAATCGCTGTCATTGCTCCAAAGGAAAACTTTGATCGTTGTTCCATACAATAAATGATAAATTCATTTTGTAATGTTTCATCCTGAAATCGACCAAGCCAATCAAGCAAAGGGGCCATAATTATTTCTTTCTTCTTCGAAGAACAGTTATTGAAGTATGAACCCCCTTATTCGTTGGACTCTAATGGGTTGTTTGAACCACCTCAATATTAACGTTACAGAAATCGTAAGGTGTAATGTAATGAAAAGAAAAATGCAGAATAAGAACGTGAGATGATAGAAGAAGTTTCAGGTCTCACTAGGTTGCGTCTATTATCTAGGCTTGCCAACAACAATCTTGAAAAACATCTAACCATTCTTCCATAAGATTTGATTCATTAATACGTAGAACAAATTGATCAAAATATTCAATGGAAATAGGAATATCAAAGAAAATGTCTTCTTTTTCCTTTTTACCATCAGAATCAGAAGAGATTGAAGTACTACACTCATCATATAATATCCAACAAACCTTTTCACCAAATTTATCAGATAATTCAATGGTACCTTGATGATGATACATTTCTTCTCTTTCATTCATTGATTGTGATTTCTCAACGTAAATATTCTTTAATGGGATCACAGCAAAAAGCTTCTTTCGTTCCTTTCCAACCTGTATATTTCCACCTCTTTCTTGAGGATGTAAAGATGGTGGTTGAAACAAATACATTGCGTTGGAGCATAAATAAACTTCATACAATGGGAAGTTTTCCTCGTATAAATTGATACCAATGCCAAGCACTCCAACCTTTCGAATTGAAGTGAACAGGTATGAAGTTAGCTTCGCTCCTTGAACTCCAACAGCACTTGTTGTAACTGGAATAATATCAGTAATAAGTGAAGACGAAGCATTCATAAATAATGAATTAATACTTTTCACTGATAATGTCATACCATCCGTCTTTCTTAATGCTAAACGTACTTTTTGATAATAATCTGACATCATAACAGTTGATGATTTTTTCTCTTCCTGTAATGATTGACATAATTCAATTGTTGCTTTACCAATTTCCATTAAAGCATTAAAATGATCTAATGTATTCGATAATAACGGTTTTTCTGATGTATTTAAATGTGCTTTGACATACATTTCTAATATATAATTTAATATTTCAGGTGAATAATTAGGATGATGAATAAAAGTTAAATTCCAAAATCCACATACTGGTAAATAATACTTTAAACCATCAATAAAATGTTGTCCAATATCTAATGAACATATTTTCATTGCAATAGAATATAAAATATTTTGATATGAATAATTTTGTAAAAAGTTACATAATGAATTTGAATTTAATAAATCACGGTGTTCTAATATCCAGAAAGCAATAATCTCTGCATGACTAGGTGTGATGGCTATCGATGTGGAAGGACTGTTATTATTGGAGGCACTGTTTGCACTCATTTGTGATGACTTTGAGCTCATAGTGGAGGGTCCAAGATTCGAATTTTTCCCTAGCAATTGGTTCGCATGAGCGTAGTTCGAGGGAGTACTCATCGATGGGGTTGATTGACTCACAGGAGGTTGAGGAGGTGGTAAAAGTCTTTTAGGTAACATAATATTTAAATTAAATTGTTGAATCTCAATTTCAGAAAGACTTTGTGGGAAATAATGAGATAATTCAGGGAAATAAGATTGTTTTAATTCTGCTAATGATTGTTTCAGTTCTAAAGCTTTTCTAATTGTATCTTCATGATGCTGTAACAAACCAAGTTCATTTATAATCCAGTCTTTTGTGAATATATCATTGCCTGATGTCGTGACGTCCATTTTCAACGAGAAATGCACAACAAGAAAAGCAGCAATGCTGAAAAAATCATTTAACTGTCGGTAGTTTCGGTAGGAAGATTTTTTACCGATAGGATTTGGGATTTGGGGTTTAGGATTTGGGATTTGGGATTTGGGATTTGGGATCTAGGATCTAATCCATCTTCACAACATCCGACAACACAACATTAACAACATCATCATCATCGAAAAAGATTCCTTTCTTTTGAGTAGGATTATTACTCAAAGTCTTCTTCCTTAAACATTTTTAGATTTTAAAATTTCTCTGTGATTTTAGTCAAAGGTGTATTTTTGATAAGGATGGGAGTAATTTGGCAATTAGCGCAACGTCTTTTGACAATTTTTGGCAGTCTTGCTGGGATCTTTGTTTTCTTTGTTCTTCGTGAAAAACGTAGAAATCCTGAGAAATCTTATATGATTGCAATCTTAAATACCATCTTTCAACCATTTCGTTTGTTGAAAGTTGGTATTTTTGATGAACGTAAGATTACTTTGGAAGGATCTATGAAGATTGCTATTAAGGAAACTGGATTATCAGATTACGGTGATTTATCGTTCGTTGAACGATATCGTCGTATCGGTAGTCATCCTACTGTAAAGAATGTTCAATTCTCCAATTTAGGCTATCTTTTAGCCTCAGGGGAATGGGAGATCACTTGTCGCCGTCGTTTACGTCTTGTGAACTTTCTGAAGAACCATCCAGAAGTAACGAAGATTCCTATCAAGGAACCTTTATTTATCTTTGGCTTAGGTCGTTCTGGTACAACTTTCGTTCACCGTCTTCTTTCATTGGATCCTAAGGGTCGTTCCCCTGCTCTCTGGGAGTTAGTCTTACCTGTACCAGAGGTGGAAGATAAATCCAAATACAATGAAGATCGTGATAAACGTTTAAAATTTATAGAAAAACGTTTAGAAGCACGTAATGTAATGGGTGATTCAGGTTTAGAACAATTCCATGAAGTTGGTGCTAATTTACCTGAAGAATGTTTATTTGCATTATCTGATGAAATACCAACAGTTTTTCATTATTTATCACAAGTATTAATGGAATTAGATTATTTTAATGAACAAATTCCATCAAAAGACATTGTAGCAGCCTATACTTGGTATAAAAAGCTATTGCAAGTATTAATGTATCAGACAGGTGATTTAAAAGGTGATAAACGTTGGGTTTTAAAATGTCCTTTACATATTTTATGGATTCAAGAACTTGCTAAAGCTTTCCCTGATGCAAAACTGGTCTGGTAAGTCCCACTTTTGCTCTTCTTCATTCTTTTCACTGATCGTACTGTCTGGTGTGTAATATAGGGCTCATCGTCATCCAGCGCCTACTGTCACTTCTTTATGTGCATTAATGCAAGCAATGCATCATAATTATTATGAAAAAGATCATTATCAACCAGAATATTTAGGTAAACAAATTACTGATGTAGCTGGAAAGACATTATTAAAAGTACAAGATGATCTAAAGCAATCCAATTTAACCTGTGCTGATGTCTTATTTGAAAATCTTACTACTGATCCAATTAGTGTGATTAAATCAGTCTATAAACAATTCCAATGGGATTATTCTGATGAATATGATACTATCTTAAAGAAATATCTTAATGATAATAAAAAACAACGTGAAGAGACGAAGCGCAAATTAGAAAAGCAAAATAAAGATCTTAAAGGACAAAAAGATAAACTTCATAATTATAAACCAGAAGATTTTGGATTAACAAAGAAACAATTAAGTGAAGGATCATTTGGTATTTATACTTCTCGTTATGCGATTAAATCAGATAAATAAACTAGCCTGTTTAAAGCTAATCAATGAGAGGTATGAGGTGTAGTGTTGGTATGTAGTTATGCATTAAGAGTGTATGGCCATATAGAGGCTTTGAAAGAAGCAATAGATATAGAAGCTAAGTATTCATATACTTTAATAAGAATAAGGTTTTTTTTTAGTTTTTTTTTTGTTTTTAGTTTTGATTACTGATATAGTATAATATAGTATAATATGATAATTAAATAAGATAGGTATATGTAAGTCAGTGAACTTTTTACTAAAGGATTGTAGCTTGTTTATTTTTCTAAGAATCATTAAGAATGAGCGCGAAATCAATGCCGTTAGTGTTGTGAGTGATCTCATCCAGGAAATGTAACAAAGAATTGTTGGTAAATTGCGAACAAATGCTATTTCAGATTATCAAAGATTCTTGAAGAAATAATGCCTAATCGACACAACAGATCCATTTATTGTTGAAATTTCGGTTTCATCTTATCCAACAAAGATACTCAAGATTAAGGAGGATCCAAAAGATTAAGGATCCCGAAACAAGCCGTCCTTTGTGATCGAAACAAACACATAATAAATCAGCATAATCAAAGCAAAAGTTCTAAAGCTTACAAAAGATTAAGAAATGTCAACTTACTGCTCTACTCCTATTTACGGGAAAAGCTCATACACTGCTTGGTGTGCTGTATTTGGTCAAAAATGTTATGAAGTTGTTGTTACATACTCGAACTATGCAAAATCTTTAACACAAGCTTTCTGCGGTTGTCGCAAGGGTTGCTCTTCGAAATATGACTGTTACGATCCTGCTCGAAGCTATTGTAAAACTTCTTCTTCAGTGTATGTCTCGGGATCCTATGCAACTGCTTACTTTACTCCAGGAGTATGTACGGCGATCGATTCTTCTAACCCACCAGCGCTCGAACAATGTGTTTCTACATCTTCCTCATCGTCATCTGATGATAGTTCTACTTCTTCTGAAGCCTGGGCTATTGTTTTACCTATCCTTCTCACTTTAGCCATTCTCTGGTTGGTTGAAGCAGCGGTTCACCCGTTGTTGAAGATTTTCCTAGGACAAAGCCATCGCGATCTCATCGAACGTCAAGGGTTCGCTGTCAAGGCCTTTGTGTTTCCTATCCAAGCTGTCTTTGCCATTCTAACAACGTTCTCCGTTATCTTGATTGTGCTGATTAATGTTTCAAATGTGAGTGGAATTCCAAACCGATCTCAAGTTGTTACGTGCGCGAGTTTATTTTTCATTGGTTGGTTGATCAATGGCATCCCAGATCCTATGCTAGTGACAGCAAGATCACAGTTCTTCCCTGCTACAAAGAGTAATTCTACTCAATACGAGAAGGCGGAAACATCAGAAAAGACGGAGAAAATTGTCGAAGCAAGGGTGATTGAAGGGGAGAATGAATCAAACATTCAAATGGTTACGATGGATGCTAAACAGACGGATGTATGATCGTTAATTATAGAATTGACTACAATATTCTTGATAAATTAAGATTCTCGGAAAACTGCTCGGAAATTTCGGCCAAAACAACGACAACTTTGGAACATGATTATTTCCTCCCAAAAAACATCAGACTAATACACGAAAGAACGCAAAGTGTAGAAATTATTTCAAATAATGGAAGATCCATAAAATAGAGAATGCATTCAAATCAACGGAACACATTAACTTCTATTGTTGAAATTTCGGTTTCATCTTGTCCGTCGAAGATTCGAAAAATTAAGGAGAACCCCGAAGATTAAGGATTGTTTGCATGGTATGTTGCACCATAAACAAACAGAAAATAAAACAAAAACCAAATAAAATCATCAAGAAACAAAAACAAGTTATTTAAACTTACAAAGGATTGAGAAATGTCGGCAAGTATTTACTGCTCTACCCCGATGTATGGGAAGAGCTCATACACTGCTTGGTGTGCAATGCTTGGTCAAAAGTGTTATGAAGTTGCTATCACATACTCAAACTCCTACTATTCAGGGGTTATAGCTTTTTGTGGTTGTCGCAAGGGTTGCTCTTCGAAATATGACTGTTATGATCCTGCTCGAAGTTATTGCAAAACTTCTTCTCTAGTGTATGTCTCAGGATCTTACCAATATACTTACTACACTCCAGGAGTTTGTACGGCGATCGATGTTTACAACCCGCCTGCGATCGAACAATGTGTTTCTACATCTTCCTCATCGTCATCTGATGATAGTTCTACTTCCTCTGAAGCCTGGGCTATTGTTTTACCTATCCTTCTCACTTTAGCCATTCTCTGGTTGGTTGAAGCAGCGGTTCACCCGTTGTTGAAGATTTTCCTAGGACAAAGCCATCGCGATCTCATCGAACGTCAAGGGTTCGCTGTCAAGGCCTTTGTGTTTCCTATCCAAGCTGTCTTTGCCATTCTAACAACGTTCTCCGTTATCTTGATTGTGCTGATTAATGTTTCAAATGTGAGTGGAATTCCAAACCGATCTCAAGTTGTTACCTGCGCGAGTTTATTTTTCATTGGTTGGTTGATCAATGGCATCCCAGACCCTGTGCTAGCGGCAATAAGCACAAAGTTTGCTCCTGCTTTAAAGATTCTTCCAACCCAGTATGAGAAGGCAGAAACAACAGACAAGACCAAGTCTGTTGTCGAAGCGAAAGTGATTGTCGTGGAGAACAGATCAGACGTCCAAATGGTTGCAATTGATGAGAAACAGACAGATGTATAATCGTTACTGTATTGTATTCTTTATATAAGTTAATATAAAGCTCCTAATTATTGTATCCCCCTCCAAATCGACTGCAATAATATTGTTATGTGAAAACTCTTAGCTTACAAAGAAAAGAAAAAGAAAAGAATGAAAGCATGAAAGGAGGGATGAAGAGAAAGCAACACGCACACAAAAAAGAAAAAAGAAGCAACCATGCTGTCATCTACTTCTCCATTACTATTGCTCGTCACTCGTTCCCCACTTCCAATTCTTTCACTTTAAAACAGATATTATATATCTCTTAATTAATATAATCCCCCTCACTCATTGTTGATCATAACTTTACGCTTCCTTTGCACGATGTAATAAGAAGAAAGCTTGTTCTTTAATTAAATTCTCTAAGTTATTAGATAAAACACTTGTTCTTGTTGTTAATTCCTTTGTTGCATCAATAACCTGTTGATGGGAAGTACTCACAGGTGGTGCAATAATGACTTGTTTACCAAATGAATCAATCTTAGCATTTAATGAAGTACCAGTACCATTATTACCTCGTACCATATCAACCATCCATTTCTCTGCTTCTTCATTCGAGAATTGTAATTTCTCTGCTAACATCGTTAAATCAATAGTACGATGTACAGTACAATACATTTCACATATTAACATTCTAGCTTCATGCATAAATTTATCATAATGTACCTTTAAAAAGAAATCATTCTTAATTAATGTAGAACATTCAATTAATTTAATCGTTGCAATATTAAAATCAAATGAATCAAATAGTGAATATAAAAATTCTGTCATTGAATCATTATATAAATATTTTAATGATTTAATCATATTTAATATATCTTTTAATAATTTAGATCGTTTATTTGGTGCTAAAATAATGGCAATAATATAATAACGTAATAACCATGGACATAAATTTTCAATGGTTTGTTGATAATAACGTTCAGAATATAAATCAATTAATGATTCTATACCATTATGTTGAAATAAATATACAAATAATGACCAATGCATTAACCAACCACGTTGTCTTAATTGATCTAATGGTTGAACATTACGTACTTCAATGGATTCTTTCACTAATGTTAAATCAGCAATGGCATCATTCCATTTAGCTTGTAAAATACGACATGCTAATCTACCCCATAATGCAGCTTGATAATGTATTAATTGATGTGATGAGATCGATTGAACAATTAATATATAATTACCTAACATCACTTCTGCTTCATCATAAATACCACATTCATATTTAAATTTAGCATAAATATAATAATTTTCTAATTTTTCATAAGTAATATAATAATGATGATTTAAATAATCAATATTAAAATTATTATTTGATTTTAAATTTGCTAATAATTCAGTATCTTGAAAGAATGTTTGTAATGATTGAATATCAGATGGTTCATGATTAATTTGTTCATAAATTTCTGATTTACGTTTATTTAAAGTTGGTTTAATTTGTTGATATTCTTTTTGAAGGTCAGAATCTTGTTTATAGGATTCATATTCATCTTCAACAGATTCAACAAGATTTGTCTTCTCGACTGCACGAATTTTTTCGATAGTAATGCTCTTTGGATCATAAATTTGATTCTACGAGGAAGGACAGAGAGGAGATTTCAGTGGATGACGGAGAGGGGGGAGAGATATTGTTGCTTACCTCACGTAAGAAGTCAAAGAGAGGAATGATTAAATGCACGTCAAAAAAAGGCACCATCATTGGTGTAATGTCAAAGTGTTTGTTTTCCTCAGTCATGGTTGGATTCTGCTTGGTTCGTTGTGGATGTTGGAGGAGATGGAGACTTGTTTCTGCTCAATCACAAAGCAACTGGATGTGTGGAAGGAAAGACGATTTTAGTCTAGGTGGTCGCATTTTTATTGCTCAGGTCAAGCACCTTCACTATGGTCGTTTAGCTCAGTTGGTTAGAGCATGGGTCTAATAAACCCAAGGTCCTGGGTTCGAGCCCCCGATCGACCATTTCTTTTGGTGCTGAAACCTCCTTTCACGATCTTCTGACTGTAATCGGAAGGGTATGTAAGTATTATTATGCTTATTTACCAGTATTCGGATCACGTTCATTAGACAATCAGGTCACGCAAGAAACAAAAATATTCAACAGTCGTTCCACAAATACAGCCGTTTGGTGGTGTCAAAAAAGACGATTCCCGCAGATTTGTACGATCGAACAAACAGTTCAATCTTTTATTCTTATTCCAAATATTGATAGGAATGAAATACTGCAGCTCTATCAGAAGGGTGTCAAGATGTCAGAGCCATCGAAGCAGTCACAACTGTCTCGAAAGAGGTCAGTGAATAGGAAATGCCGAATGACGACTTTGGAGGAAAGAAATGCGATGCGATCTATCGAACTTACGGAGTCAGTGAATGACCAATGCCTGATTCTTGAAAAAATGGAAAGTTACGTCGAGAAATCTTTGTCTGCTTCTGAATGTGAAAACAGCAAGAAACGATGCTATTCGTACAGGCGGAAAAATGAACGAGACTATGACAAAACATCATTCATCAGACCCAAGGAAACTTGATTTAGAAAAGTAATTGTTGAATTTATAACTTGTACTCGATCCACATTTCCTAAGCATGGAATTGGAATTATGCAAGCATGATTAGTGCCGCTACGAAGAGATTAATGACAGTGAACATTACCTCGAAACTTTTGATCCTTATTCTAGCAATGTTTTCAAGTTGAAAATATAGTTAATGTAAATGAAACTTGCCTCCTTCAAACTACCACCAATTCAACGCCAGAAAGAAAGAAAGAATTCAAGATTGAGAAAGAAAGATGTCGTGAGAAGGAAGTTTACTCTGAATTCGGACTTTAGTAAGTTCTTCAATGGTGCTAAGGTGATTTTCTAAGGTAATTATAATCTGGGCTCAGAATAGTTCAATTTAGGAAGAAGTTTAACATGATGAATCTAGAAATTACATCTAACTGAACCATTGAGAGCCATGTTAATGTTTAAGGAATTGACTAAATTAATTTAAGCTTTTGCTTAATTTTTGATATTTGTGTTTGCGGCTGTAGGACTGACTATACTTGGGGGTGAGAAAATAAAAATAAAAAACTTCAAATAACAAGAAAAAGAAAAAAGAGGAAAATAAGTAGATCCAGTTTACCTGTCTGTCCGGGAGCGCATGAGGTCGTTTAGCTCAGTTGGTTAGAGCATGGGTCTAATAAACCCAAGGTCCTGGGTTCGAGCCCCCGATCGACCATTTCTTTTGGTGCTAAAACATTATTTTGAAGTTTTCACGACCATTTGGCTATCTTCTGATTGGTTTACTCCCTCCAGAATCGGGATGAATGTATCGTTTTCTTTTAGATATATAATTATCACGTAAGCTAATTTACCAGTATTCGGATCATGTTCTTTATTATACAAGCAGGCAACGCAAGAAACAAAAATATTCAACAAATCATTATTCAATATTACCCGCAAAATAAAAATAAAATAAGTAGATACAGAGAAAGCGAAAATAATTTAACTATTATCTACTTGATTGTCAACTGCGACTAAGATTGGAATAGGATCTAGTCCTAAATTATTGCAAAGATTATTTAAATTGTCTTCTAAAATTTTCATTTGATCATATTGTATCTGAATCTCACGCCATGCCTCCCACTGATCTTGTCGAGATTGATTGTGCTTCTGTCTGCTCTGAGATCGGCTGGGACTACCTGGCGGGCCAAGTGATTGTGGATCAACCCACGAAGAATGATCATTCGCCTTATGCACTGTGCCATCAGCTGATGTCGTTCTTAGAGCCGCTGTACGACCTTGACTATGACCTCTCTTTGGAGGCTTCGGAATAAGATCAATTCCTCCAGTTGTACCATGACCAGGAGGCGCCGATGAATTTAAATACAAATGCTTGGACTGGTCTTTATTTGCTGCAGACGTTGCACTCGTGCGTTCAGCGGGTTTCTTCACAGGTAATCCGAGTAATTCCATTAATTCATAAATATTATCAATCGTATTTAATTCACCCGATGATTGTTCAATCGCTTTCCGTTGCAATAATAATGAACGAGCATTCTTACGCAATAAATTTAATTCCTTTGTTAACATGACCGATTCTCTCATCATTTTCGATAAATCTCGTTTGTGTGCCATTGTTTCTGTCTTCATTGCACGTCGTAATGAATCTAATGATCTTTCCATTTGCTCACGATCACGGTTATATAATTGTTGAGGATCTTCTAATTCACCGCCACCTTTCTTATGATGGGTATTACTACTTCCTTTCTTCCCACTATCAGGTTGATCACGTGTCGAAGTCATTTGTGAATTAATTTCTTCTTGTACATAAATACGATACATTTTAATCATTTTTTGTTTAAATAAATGAATATCATTCTTACATAACCATAATTCTTGTAAATCAGCACAAAATTTTTCTAAAAAACGATTTGATATATAACAACGTTCTTCTTGTAAATTATATTCACTTTTAATACCATCTATCTTTAATTTTAATTCATCAATCATTAAATTTAATGCTAAATTTGATTTTTGATATTGTTCTAATTCAATATTCATTTCTTCAATTTGTTTTTTCATAGTTGCTATTTCATGTTCACGTGGTGCAATCTGTAATTTTAATTCTTTAATTTTATAATCTAATACAAAACGAAATTTTTCTAATTCTTGATTTTTCTTTTTTAAATCAAAAATTCGTTTTTCTTTATCAGTAATAGTTTCTTCACGCTCTCTATAAATCACAACATAGCAGAGAAAAAAAGAGAAATAGGATTGGAATAGAGGAGAAAGGGAGAGCGCGGCGCGGGAGAAGAAGGAACAGAAGAGGAGGAAGAAAAGTTAGATCAAATTGAATCAAAATGCATTGAATAGAAATGTTCTTACCTGATTTCTTTCTTATGACTTTGTATATCTTTCTCTAAAGTATGTATGGTCTCATATAAACGTGATTCTTTATCTTTTAATCGTTTAATTTCAATTTTCTGTTGTGATGATTCTTTCATTAATGCTTCATAATTTTTTGACATAGATGCATGTTGTGTCATTAACTGTTGTGCAGTTTCTTCTTCTTGTTTTAATTTGGTATCATATCGTATTTTCATTTCTGCGACTTCACGATCACCATCCGTCTCTGTCTCATTTTTCAATGTATCGTAATTAATCGATAATATCTCTTTCTCTTTTTGTAATTCCTTTTGTGTCTTTTGTTCAGAATTTAATTTATATTCATAATCTTCTGTAATCTCTTGTAAATATTTTTGATGTGATAATATTAATAATTCATTTTCTTCATTCCATTTTTTATGTGCTTCTGAAGTTTCTTCCATTAATAATTTATGACGATTTTCTTCTGCATTATATTTATTTTTATATTTTTTCTCTAATAATTGTAATTCTTCAATTTGTTTTTCTTCTAAGATTTTCATTTTTTTATTAAAATCTTTTTCTAATAGAATTTTTTCATTATCTAATTCATCATATTTCATTTTCTCTGCTGATAATTGGATATGGAAAGAATCAATAATCTCTTTTAATTTATCCTTATGTTCAAAATCTTTTAATCGTAATTGATGTTCATTATTTTTCGTTAATTCTTCAACATTATTTGTTAATTGTAAAATTTGATTTTTACGATTTTGTAAATCTTGTTTATGGATAACAACTTCTTCAATAAATTCAAATGCGATAATACCTTCACGTGGTTTACCCGGTGATTTACTTGGTGCGCTACCTGCATTTGCAAATGAGGATTCAAATTCGGACACACAAATACATCCATTTGCATCAGCTGAATAAAGGATTGAACCATCATAAGATTGACATAATGCAGTTACTGGACTTGAATGCATCAAGGTTAAATCAATTAAAGGTGGAGTATTCGTCCCAATTGCTCCTCCGCCTAAGGAGGGCGAAGTCATTGCGACTGCAATTCCGCAAGGGCCATCAGAAGCAGTACCTAAAATTAAGAAGCGTCGAGCTTCATCAAAGATCATTGCTGATACAAGATAATTTAGTTCAATTGACTTTGTAGCTTTAATTATTGTCTCAACTGGGGCATTATTCGAACCGGAATTACCTCCACCCCCACCGCCTCCACCACCAACATTCCCCGTGGCGTTAGGGTTATTACTATTATTTTCTTGACGAATAAAAGTTAATTCTCGTAATTGTCGATCACTTAATGCAGCATAAACAACAGAACCATCTAATGGACCAATACCACATTGTATTGGTTGTGTCCCAGAATAACTTTCTGGTCGTTTTGTTAATGGTGCTAAATCCCAGACATGAATCACACCCTCTGCACCAAAGGTAATAATGCGCGAATCAAAATTCATCCATAATACAGATTTAATACGATTATTATGTCCACGTAAGGTGGAGACTTGTATTCCGGTATAAGTTTGGTATATCTGTAAATTGGTACCAATAGCAACAGCAAAGTATTGTCCACCACGACTAAATTTCACGTATGAGATTTGGCGGGCCAGAATTTCGCGACAGAGGTAAATTTCTTCTAATAACAATGAAAATAAACGAACTTTATCATGAAATGCGACAACAACATAAATGCCAGTAGGATGTACTGATAAACCAATTGGTTCATCATCAAATTCTTTCATAATTTCAATTTTTTTATCATTTAAATTCCATACACGTAATGTACGATCTTTAGCACACGTGACTACGATTTGCTTCCATAAAGCGACATCAATACCGGTAATTTCAGCTTCACCGCGATTATTTGGGTAATGGAACGAAGTAAATACATTTTCGAAAATACTGTTGGTGGTGTGAACGGCATTATTACTGTTGTTGTTATTACTGTGGTTATGATGAGGAGTAGTCGCAGTATTGGCGGTATTACCACCACTATTCCCACCATCTTTTAAAGAATGTAATGATGACAATGAACATGATAATAATTGATGTTTTTCCATACCACATACAAGTAATTCATCTAATCCTAAAGTAATATCCAATATATTCCCATAATTACCAGGAATAATATAAGATTCTTCTAATTGATATCTTTCTTTAATATCATCACGTTTTTCAAAAATTTTAATTTCTGATGCTGATGAACCCATAATAAAACCACGTGATGTACGATGTAAACATAATATGGGTGATAATTCTTCTTGTTCGGAACGTGTGGTAGTAATATGACCACGTATTTCAAAACTTTCAATTAATAATATTTCACCATTTTCTGTACCAACAATAATTTGATCATCATTTAACCATGCATGTGATATAAAATTTAATGAATCACGTCGTATAGTAAAAGTGATTGGACGTAATCCACCTTCAATAAACCGGAAAAATCTTAATAAAGAACGACCAAGAACAACAATAATCGTAGGGTCCCATGGACAAAAACTAATTTGATTCACAGCATTTTCATCAGATAATGATATTTTTGTGGTACAAAGAATTTTAATGGCTTTATCAACATTCCATAAGACTAAATTCCATTCTGGACCAGCACCTTGTGTAATTAGGTATCTCCCATCTTCAGAAAATGCTAAACAACGAATTTCAGATGAACCTAATTCAGGATATGTTAAAACTTTCTTTCTTCTTAATGTATGTGAATCATAAAAAGTTACAATAGCCGATGGTTCGACTCTTTCTGCAACACCGATGACTTTTTTACTAAAACAAGCAGCGATTGCAGTAACACCAAGCGATTGATGCTGATACGTTGAGGTCCCAGGGATGAAATTTTGCTCCTTTGTTTCCGTGTTGATGACAACAATTTGATGCCCGCAAACATAGGCTAATTGATGATCTTCAACAAATGTCAGACAATTTTTCACGTTACCAGTGAGACCAAGCGCTTGTCTCACAACTAGTTTCCCTCCGCTCATCCTTTGAACAGTTTCTTGATGATGAGAAAGCTTGTGATGAAAGAGCTTGTGAAACTTTTTGAAACTGAAACTGTTATAAAAAGATTTTGAATTTTTGGGGATTCGTTACTTTGACTGCAAAATCTCGAATTTCCAAAAAGCTTTCTAACGACGAAAAAACGAAAACTCGAAATTTTCTATAGGAGAAAAGCGGGAAAGAACGTTCCGAGATGAGAGATTGAGTGAAGGATGGATTTTCCCCCCTACGAACCTAACCAAAGAGACGAAAGATGCAAGGGGAAACGCGAAGAAATTGTTATCATTACAATATCACGATGCTGTTTTTCGCCTTTGTTGTTGTATTGTGTTTAGTCAGCTTTGTCAATGCTGAATGGTTTGCTGGGAAACAAGTGAACACTCTATTAGGTGTGACAACAGGTGCAATTGACTCGAACGAAGTTTATGGTGCCGGTTATGATGGTGACAAAGGCTTCGTCTTTTATAGCGCTGATCGTGCAAATCTTCCAGGATCGCTTATCACGACAGGCGATGGCATTAATTTTGATCTAACACTTTCTCCTGATAAGAGTTCAATCATTGTTGTTGGAGCTAATGCTATTTACTACGGTCAACCTCAAGGTGCAAGCACCACTTTCCAGAAGGCAACCTTTACTAACGTTGTAAGCCAAGATGCTCAACCAATCCGAGGAACGAACAAGGGAGTTGCCTCCATTGGAAGATTTGATGGTGTGAACGGTGTTGCGGTTACCACTGATGGAGGTGTTTCCTGGAACACGTATGACCTTGGAGTAAACTCAAACACTGGACTTAATGCTCGTTATGGTTCTTTCCCAACTGCAACAACTTGGTATGTTGGTGCTGGTACTTGGCCTCACCAAACTGATGCGAAACTTACCAATGGTAATGTTGCCCGCATAACATCTCGACTTAGTGTCTACTACGATGTTGGTGATGGAACCCCTCAAACAACCTTTCTTTCTGCTCGTAACTTATTGGGAACTTATCCTGGTGCAATTTTCAAGACTACTAACGGTGGTCAAGCCTTCACACAAGTCTATAACTCTGGAGGAAAACACTATATTAATCAAATAGATTGCTTTGATGATCAGCACTGTGTTGCCGCTGGTGAAGATGCTAAATCTGCTCTCATTTTATCTACCTGTGATGGTGGTTCAACTTGGCAAAAGAAATTAGAGTTATTTGGTCCATATTCTTTACATTCAGTCAAAATGATCAGTGTAAGCGAGATCTTCGTTGGTGGCGGAAGCCCTAGTGTTGGACCTTTTGCAACAAAGGATATTGATGGATACTACTATCATACCACTGATGGTGGACAGAACTGGAGTTTGCAACAAATCAACGGTTATGGTTACGACTTCAGTTTCTGGGATGGTACTCAAGGTTTTGCTGCTGCCCTCTTTAAGAAAGCTTCTTACGTCTGGATCTGGCAGTAAGCGCTCCATCCGCTCAGTTAGTGCTTCCATTTTCATCGCATTTTAATTTCTCTCGCTCCTCCCCCTCTACGATCTTTTTTCGCAAAAGTATAGAACTCCCCAAAGTCAAACATTCTGTTATGTTTTACCTTTTGTTTTAAATTTGAAACTTGTTTTCATCGCATTTGTTTCGAATAGTCTTTAGTTGTTTTTTTCTTCTTTCTTTTGTTGTAATATTAATAAGAAGGACAGTTTATTTGACATCCAAAACTTCGTAGCTCCTTCCTTAAACCTCACATCTATTTCACGCCGTAGGATCGATACAAAAACAGTATCTTGGTTTGAAACTGAAAATAAAGGAAAATAGAAGTAAATAATATTACATTTACATGAATAATTGGGAAACAAGTTATCTTGTAATGTGCCAATAGTCTATATATAGTAAGAAGATATGATTCTATCCTAATTCTTTCGAGATTAGTAAATCAATCCATGAAGAAACAAATAAACAACACACAATTACAAGAGCTGCTTTAGTTTTCTTTTTCATCAAAATTGTTTGGATATGGAATAAAAATGGGAGATGAGACTAATGTCAATCTTTATACAAGGGAAAATCAACCAACATCACCAGCTATGTACACTTTCGAATTTCCAACATAAAAAAGAGACAAAGCAATCCAATTGTTGCAATCCTTACACTTCCAATCCACACTCACTATGTACAAGAAGAGCCAATCACCATTACAAAATGTGTACTACGATTCGTCAAAATGAACAATGAAAAACTCATTTTTACACGATGTAGACAGAGAAAAGGTTAGATATGTCAGTATATTCTACAAGGTTATCACAAAATTCAAAATTGGTTGATTCAAAAAAATTCATCAAAGGAAAAGAGGGCGATTCAAGAAGAAGGTGCAAAATCTGATTTAGTATACCAGAAGAAAAAATCCAACATCTTGAATTCTCAACTTCCTTTGATGAATAGAAAAGCAAGGAAAAATGGTCAAGAGAAAGAACAAAAACATCGAGAGAAAAGGAAAAGATTGATGTTTCTTTTTAATTAATCAGTTCTTTCTTTTTTCGTTCCAGCAGCTAGTATCGCTAATGTTGATGGTTCAGCAATAGGCTTAGTAATAGACATATTTTTCATTCTATAATTCATATAAATTTCTAATCCCATACCAGAAAATACAAAAGCAATACCTAACCATTGCATTTGTTTCATTTGATGTTGAAATAAGAAAACTGATAATAATATAGTAAATAATTGTCTTGTTACACTAATCGTTATCCATACTAATGAACCAAATCTTCGAATTAATCCAAATATTAATATTTGTCCAACACAAGCACACATACAAAAGACTAATATATCACGAAATACAGCAGGTGTAATCTCTAACATATGTAATGCTTGTGATAATTGTGTCTCAGAGGAACTTGGTTTCCAGACATATTCAAATAATAAATAACCAATTAAATAAACACATTGCCATAAATTAATATTTTGCATCATAGTTAATGAAGAAACCGAATAATTGCTAAAAATTCGATCTTGTTCATTCGATGTGACACCATCTAATAATAAATGAACAAAAACTAAAAATAAACCAAATAATAATGATAACGATAATAAAAATTCATTTTCTGCTTCATTTAATAGAGTATTAGTGTTACTGTTACCTTTCATTGCAGTAAATAAACAGATTCCTGCACATATGAAAGCAACACTAACATACTTTGACCAATGATAAACCTTTTTATAGAAGATAATCCCAACTAACATCACTGGAATATGTTTACACGACTTGGTTAATATCATTAATGGGTAACTAATATAATCTAATGATATATAACTTAATGAAGTTGCAACAGTCGCCGATAACGCTGGTCGCCAAAATTTATAAAAGGGTATAGTTCTTGCTTTACCCGCAAGTTCCTTCGAATCAGGATGTGAGTTTGTTGGTGGATTATCAGTATTACTTGGTAAAAAACATGGTTTTTCTGCTTGGAATACATTTTGTACTAATATGGCAGTTAATGATGCAAATATATTAACAAATAAATTTAATACTAATGGATATTTCCATTGTAATTTTGGTTCATTTATATCATTGGTTTCATAAAAAGTAGTTGTTAATTTTTCTTGTAAATATCCCCATGTCATAAATAAACCATAAAGGATTATGGTAAGGAATAATAAGCGAATTTCATTAGGAACTTCATCATCTAATTTATTAAAAAAATTTCCAATAGCATTTGTATGCTTTGATATTGAACGTTTCCATATCATACGTCCAACAAATGAAGCAGAAGAAATTGCAATCATATAGAATATTTAATTCAAGAACTTTTTCAATATAATCAACAAACGCCAGTACAACAAAGTCTTTCCTTCTGCAAACCTTTCAAATAAAATATAATAAAACTAAAATCAAGAGTTTCTTCTTCTAAAAACTTCAATGACAATTGTTAATAAATGTCTGATCCCCTCTTTGCTACGTTTTTTAACTACTTCGCACTACTACGAATTATGAAAGGTATGTATGATCAGATGTAATGTTTTAACGATGTGTTCTGTGTGTCACTTGTCACTTGTCACTTTTGCGCGCTGTTTGATATTTTGGATTTTCGCTCAAAAATAACGCCTTTGCGGAAATGCGAAAATTGAGTGTGGAATTTCCGCCTTTCCTTCTGAACTGAATAGAAGTCGGTAGCTGTCGGCAGGGGGCAGACGTAAATTAGTAGAATTAACAAAAAAGAAAACAGGTATTAGTCAAGGGAGAGTCAAAGGAAAAGGATTAAGGGCTCCGTAGATAATAAAATGTCTACTATCAATCTATGTCGAGTTATGCTTCGATATATATTGGTGAAAGAGTTTTACTTCAGAAGCTACATCAAGAAAATTAAGTTCTATCTTTCTCCTATCAAAATAGTATGCAAAATGATGAATACCAAAAACACTTGTTAAAGGTCCATTATAACCTTCCGTCACAAAATAAGAAAACCACTTTTAGTAGATTCAAAATACTTACCACAATAAGGCATATTTCGAGCATCAAAAAGGCCTGTGATTTCCATTACAATACTGCCAGGATAAATATGAGATTCGTGATTCCTTTACAAGCTTATTATAACTTCAATGGAAGGTAGTTCTAAATACTAACTTACCAGCTCCGTGAAATCCCACAAGAATATCCGCCTTTGAATATTCATAGATCTCACATTCCAGACACTTTGTCGCTAAGGAATCAGAGTCTTGAATCGTCAAGATCTATGAAAGCGTTAAGATGAGTTGATGACTAGAGAGACAGAGACTTCAGATAAGAAAATACCTGAGCTGTTGGGAATTGAACTTTGAAACTATTAACAAAATTTACAACATCTGTATCATTCAAGGATCTTTCAGAATAATAGCAAATAGTTTTATTTGCACAATATCGTACTTGAAGAATAATTCTCTGCCAAAAGAAATGAAAAAATCAGAATGAACCATCATAAATAAATTAATCAAAAGCACTCACCAAATTACGAGATGAAGAGCCTTTCCAACTTTGCTGCACATCTCTCTGAACAAGGAGGGGAAGATACACATCTCCATTCAATGTCACATTCAAATGCTCCTGTCCTTTCTTTAACCTCTCGAATGCACTTTCCTTCAATGTCTTCGATAGTAACCGTAACTCATATGGGTGACTCAGAGCTGCTGAACAGACCATTGGACGAGGATAATAAAGCTGTCGAGCAACGATTGGACCGTGCACTATCCTATCAGAAGAAATGTTGAGGAGGCGAAACAATCCATTGCGAAAGGTTTTTGAGAATTTTTGATAATACACAGGTATTGTAATATTGACATATTTTTCCCAAAGTCGAATTTGAATCTTAACATCAGGATTAGCTTGTAAGAAAGGTAAAAAACGAATAACACGAGGGATAGAATCTATGAGGAAGTGACCATAATTCGAATCCCAACCAACTGATATTACAAATAATTTATCAACATACTGCCAATCCTTTGACGTGTTCCTATATATACACATTCTCTTCGCTTCTTTCAAAGACGCAACACCACTTGATGAGTTCCGACTCAGCTGAGAGTAAAGGTCTTCGAATGTCATTCCTTTCTTCTTCAACTGACGAGAACATTTCGTCCACCAGATCCTACCAATCCTTTTCATCACAGTTTCACAAGCTTCAATGGGCTGGTAGTACCCACAACCTGATCCAAAAATCCCTGACCCTCTCACTAACACATGAGACGCTCTCAGTAGATACATCTGACCCTTCATCTTATCCGACTCTCGATAGGGTTGATGCACAGGGGATGGTTGGAGAGCAGCTTGAAGCAGGGAATAGCAGAGCGACTTATTTTGTCTTGGATGGTCTATCGGGAATAACGAACTTTTCTTTCTTGGTTTAAGAAATCGTTCTATTTCAGGTATTCCATCGACTTCGCCGAGAACATAACCCTTGTTGACCTTGGAATAAGAACGACTCAGTTGCTTATATTCTTCTTCCTCGTGTTGTAATGGTCCTATATTGGTATAGTACCATGTATTGGGATCCTCATTAGCTTCAAGATACTGTCCATGTATCATCCCAGTATTTTCAAGATTGCAAGAGCCAAACCTATTGTTTAAAATTCCTATTGGATGATCTAAAGAAAATGATGATCTAACAACTTTACATAGCTGTAAAAGGAGGATAACTTTCAATAAGAGTAGAAACATCATTGATATTCATCATCAACCAGAACACAATGCGGGCAATCTTAACGAGTCTTCATTTTGAGAAAGCTGTTCCGAAAACTGAAAACTGGACTCCTTTCTTCCTCCTCTATCGATCAATAATTACATTAATTAATCTAAAGAATTCTGTCTTTCAAGTTTGTCATACTTGCTGGATATATAAGAATATTTAGAAAGGAATTTAAATAAATCAAAAAAATACTAAGAGATTAATATTCTCTAGAAACAATTATTATGAACAAGATAAGAAAACAGAAGAAACAAAAAAGAAGAAAAAGGACAGAAAACAGAAAACAGGTATAAGAAAGTTCTATAAAAACACTGGTTGACAAGGGGGTAGAAGCTAAAGCAACAAAGGATTGGCAAGACTAAACTTAGACACATGTTTATGAAACAGTTTTGCTTCGGATGCTAAATCATTAAAATCAAGTTCAACATTTCCCACTAAGTCAGTGTAGTACGCATAGTGATGAACACCGAAAACAGTTGATAACGGTCCATTAAATCCTACAAGAAAATATGAAAGAGTTCAATAAAAGTTAGTAGATTCAAAATACTTACCACATAATGGCATAATTCGGGCATCAAAGTTGTTTGTAATTTCCATTGCAATACTGCCAGGTTTCATAAATATGAGATTCGTGATTCCTTTGCAAGCTTATTATAACTTCAATGGAAGGTAGTTCTAAATACTAACTTACCAGCTCCGTGCAGTCCTATGAGAATATCAGCCTTCGAATATTCGTAGATCTCACATTCCAGACACTTTGTCGCTAAAGAATCAGAGTCTTTAATCGTCAAGATCTATATGAAAAAGGTTGGTTTAGTTGATTACTACAAGGAGAGACTTCGAACGGCAACATACCTGAGCTGTTGGGAATTGAACTCTGAAACTGTTGACAATAGTTACAATATCTGTATCGTTCCAAGTTCTAATAGCTTCGTGACAGATAGTTTTACTTGCACAATATCTAACTTGAAGAATGATTCTCTGCAGAAAGAAATGAAAAAAATGTCGTTCCGTAATAGAAACAAGCTTACCAAAGCAATAGAACCATGCTCTGTTGCCAGTCGACCTTCTTTATGACCAACGAAAGGGAGATACACATCTCCATTCAATGTCACATTCAATCTTGTCGGCAACTCCGATAGATCTTTTCCATGCCTTAACCTCTCTAATGCACTTTTCTTCAAAATCTTTGATAATAATCGCAACTCATACGGATGATTAAGAGGCGATGAACATTTCATCGGACGAGGATAATAAAGCTGTCGAGCAACGATTGGACCATGCACTACCCTGTCAAAAGAGATGTTGAGCAGGCGAAAGAGTCCATTTCGAAAGCTTTGAGTAAAGGTTAGTCGAAAGTCAGCGTTACCGAAATACTGTTCATAGGATCGAATCTGAATTTTTATATCAGGATTCGCTTGTAAGAATGGTAAAAAGCGAACTATGCGAGGAAGTGAATCTATCAGGAAGTGACCAAAGTTTGTATCCCACATTGCAACCATCACGAAGATCTTATCAACATATTGCCAATCCTTCGTCGCGTTTCTATATATACACGTTCTTTTTGCTTCTTCGACACCACTTGAGTTCCGGCTCAACTGAGAGTAAAGATCTTTGAATGTGATTCCTTTCTTCTTCAACTGACGAGAACATTTCGTCCACCAGTTTCGGCCAATCTTTTTCAACCCGGTCTCACAGGCCTCAATGGGTTGGTAGTACCCACAACCTGAGCCAAATATCCCTGACCCTCTCACTAACACATGAGAAGCCCTGACTAAGTACATCTGACCCTTCATCTTATCCGACTCTCGATAAGGTTGATGCAAAAGGGATGGTTGGAGAGCAGCTTGAAGAAGGGAATAGCAGAGCGACTTATTTTGTCTTGGATGGTCTGGTGGAAACAACCATATCTTACGTGCTCGCAGAAACTTTTCTATTCGAGAAGTTCCATTGTATATTCCAGCAACAAACGCCTTGTTGACCTTGGAGTACGAAGGGTTGATATGAGCATATTCTTCTTCTTCGGTTGGTGTTGGAAGTATCCTTGAGTAGTACCATATGTTTGGATCAATCGATTTACCATATTGTCCATAGATAATTCCAGCATCTTTCAAAGCACATGAACCAAATCTATTGATCACAATATCTTTCGGATCTTCCAAAAGAGGAATCGATGATGCATCAATTGTCGAGAAAAGTATGAAAAGCAGTAAAATGAACATCTCAACGAAATAACTCCTCATCAACAACAAGTCCTCACTCCTTACTCCGCAATATTTCAACCCAATGAAGAAAGATCTAACTAAAGATTTCACCTCCACCAAGTTTTCAGTTTTCGCGCAACGTAAATTCCTGACGTAAAAGTGGAGGTTTCCGACAAGAAACTTTACGATTCTCGAAAATCTCAAAAGGTAACATCGTTTGTCTGCTCAACTTTGTTGAGTTAGAACTCGAAATTCTCATCTCGAAAACAATTGATAAAGAAATTGCAATATCAATTTTTGAATTTCAAACTTTTCTGCTAATAAACTATTGGAATTAGGGTGTGTTAGCACACCCGTTTTAGTAGGTAGTGATGATTTTATATGAGAAATAAATTCAGAACATAGAAATTAATATGATTTATAAAAGGCAATGAATCAAACAAGTAAAATATATCACAAACAGAAACAGCTAAAGCAACAAAGGGTTGGCAAGACTAAACTTTGACACATGTTTATGAAACAGTTTTGCTTCGGATGCTAAATCATTAAAATCAAGTTCAACATTTCCCACTAAGTCAGTGTAGTACGCATAGTGATGAACACCGAAAACAGTTGATAACGGTCCATTGAAACCTATGAAAGAAGCCATGAAAGAAGCCACGAAAGTTAGTAGATTCAAATACACGTACCACAATAGGGCATATTTCGAGCATCAAAGTTGCTCGTAATCTCCATCACAATACTGCCAGGTTTCATAAATATGAGATTCGTAATTCCTTTACAAACTGATTAGAACAGAACTTTAATCATAGGTAGAAGCATTAACTCACCTGCTCCATGTAATCCCACAAGAATATCCGCCTTCGAATATTCAGAGATCTCACATTCCAGACACCTTGTCGCTAAAGAATCAGAATCTTTAATCGTCAAGATCTATGAAAACGTTAAGAACAATCGATTACTAGTGAGACAGAGACTTCAGATACGAATATACCTGAGCTGTTGGGAATTGAGCACTAAAACTATTGACAATAGTTACAAAGTCTGTATCATTCCAAGTTCGAACGGGTTCGTGACAGATAGTTTTATTTGCGCAATATCGAACTTGAAGAATGATTCTCTGTAGAAAGAGAAAAAGAAAGATCTAAGAATGTGTAGTCTCTTAATCGAAACAATCTTACCAAGCTATGTTCTATTGGTTTTTCACCATCCATATATTCAACGAAAGGAAAATACACACCTCGATTCAACGTCACATTCAATTGTTCCTTTTGATACTTCAACCGTTCTAATGAACTTTCCTTCAATGTTTTCGATAATAGTCGTAACTCATAAGGATGACTCAGGGCTGATGCACATGTCATAGCGCGAGGATAATATAGCTGTCTCGCGACGATTGTGCCGTAGATGAGGCGATCAGAAGAGATGTTGAGGAGACGGAAGAGTCCATGACGAAAACTTTGAGTAAAGGTTTGCTGATAATCAGATGCATTTAAATATTGTTCAGAAAAACGGATTTGAATTTTTATATCAGGATTCGCTTGTAAGAATGGTAAAAAACGAACTATCCGAGGAAGTGAATCTATCAGGAAGTGACCAAAGTTTGTATCCCACATTGCAACCATCACGAAGATCTTATCAACATATTGCCAATCCTTTGTCGTGTTCCTGAAAATACACATTCTTCTCGCTTCTCCCAATGATACTACACCACTTGAGTTTCGGCTCAACTGAGAGTAAAGGTCTTCGAATGTCATTCCTTTCTTCTTCAACTGACGAGAACATTTCGTCCACCAGACTCGTCCTACCTTTTTCACAACAGTTTCACAGGCCTCAATGGGTTGGAAGTACCCGCAACCTGAAGCGAAGATCCCTGACCCTCTTACTAACACATGAGAAGCCCTGACTAGGTACATCTGACCCTTCAACTTATCTGACTCTCGATAAGGTTGATGAAGAAGGGATGGTTGGAGAGCAGCTTGAAGCAGGGAATAACAGAGCGACTTATTTTGTCTTGGATGGTCTGGTGGAAACAACCATATCTTACGTGCTCGGAGGAAATTCTCTATTCGAGAAGTTCCATTGTATATTCCAGCAACAAATGCGTTGTTGACCTTGGAGTAAGAAGGATTGATATGAGCATATTCTTCTTCTTCGGTTGGTGTTGGAAGTATCCTTGAGTAGTACCATATGTTTGGATCAATCGATTTACCATATTGTCCATAGATAATTCCAGCATCTTTCAAAGCACATGAACCAAATCTATTGATCACAATATCTTTCGGATCTTCCAAAAGAGGAATCGATGATGCATCAATTGTCGAGAAAAGTATGAAAAGCAGTAAAATGAACATCTCAACAACAGCTAGTCTACATAACAACTTCCGTTCTCGTGTTACGTGAATTCCACTTTTACGTCGAGACTTTACGTTGCGCGAATTTGATTTGAAAATGAAGGAAGCCATTAATAGCAACTTTTAAAGTGAAATTGCTCTGGTTTTAGTCACAATTAAAATGGCAATGGATTTATACTCTTCCCTCATTGTTGCCCTCTCCTTTCTTCAAGTCGCTTTTGGAACTTCTATTGGGATCGATAATATCTCTCCAAAGAATGGATATTCCTTCGACTTGCAATCTCAAGCAACGGTTCCCCCTCAAGTCAACTATGCCTTTACTCCTCCAGCAGATGGGAACCCATACACAGTGTTAGTTGGGACAGGTGATGCGGGGATTAGTGATGGAAATGGCATTGTTGCAACAATCACAGCACCACAGTTTATGTGGAAATCGAATGACGGTAGTATTTTGTTCACAGATGCAAAAACATCTCGTGTGCGTCGACTCCAGAAAGATGGTACTGTTCTTACCTATATGGGATTATCTGGGTCTGGTTATGGAGATGATGGTAATATTTACTCCATGGCTCAGCTCAAAAAGCCTCGCGGTATTTCGGGAAGTGACAGAGGAATCTGGATCGCTGATACAGGCAATGCGCGTATCAGAGCAGTAAGAGGAGGTATTGTGAATACTTTAGCTGGTTCAATGAGTCGAGGATATTCGGGAGATGGAGGATTCGCCACCAATGCTGAGTTACATTCCCCTTACGGAGTGTGGGTCGATGCCAGCACTGATGACTTTTACTTCACTGAGTTACGCATGTGCACGATTCGCAAGGTAGAGAATAGCTCAGGTATCATCACTACCATAGCAGGAGTCTCTGGCACATGTGGCAACAATGGAGATAGCAATGCAGCGGTGAACACATTATTGAACAAGCCTAGAGCGATCTTCGGATTGTCAGGAGGGGCGGTGTACTTCACAGAGTTCGACAGCAATCTGGCGAGAAAGTTTGACCCAGTGGGAGGATCTATCGTGACGATTGCGGGAGGTGGAGATGCTCAGACAATGACGAATGAAGGCGATGGTAAACCAGCGACTGAAGCTGCTTTGAGTGGTCCATCAGGCATCTGGGTCGACAAAGACTCGAATGTGTACATCTCTGAGTCTTATGCATCAGTGGTTCGCAAAGTAAGTGCACCAGACGGGACAATCTCCACAGTGTTGGGAGTGCATGGGGCGAGAGGACCTTTTACGAAAGTAACCAATGTGAAGAATGTGCTGTACCATCCTAGAGGAGTATTTGGAGATGACGTGTTCCATCAGCTGTATTTATCAGACAAAGACAATCATCGTATCGTCGCTTTTACATTACCTCATGAAGTAGTACCTCAGATAAACACTGTTGCAGGGAATGGAGGTAACTATGCAGGTCCTTACATAAACACAGATGCACTGAGTGGAATTGGAAGTCCTTGGTAATATGTGGCAAGATTCTAATGGTATGATATATTTCTATTCCTTTTCAGGTAACAGCATTCTCAAGTTCGATCCAGTGAACAACAAGATTTCAACCTTCGCTGGTACAGGTCATGGAGGAACTCCAGTCGATGGCACTCCTGCTCTAAGTACGTCCTTCTATTCTCTCTCAGGATTTTGGGGAGATAGCACTGGATTGTATGCCGCTGATGCTTTTCATTGTTTAGTATTGAAGATCTCATGGACGGATGGTAATCCTGTGAGTATCATAGCTGGAGGAGGAAATACAACTGTGACTAAGACCTCCATCAGTGCTACATCTGCATCATTGCCAGGTCCTTATGGTGTATGGAGAGATGGAAGTGGAACAATTTATATCACGGATCAGACAGCATGTGCAATCTATGCTGTCAATAATGGTCAAATAGTATTATTATTAGGAGGAGATTGCCACACCTTTCCGAACCAACCAGGTAATATTGTTGGTGGAGTGATACGTAGAACGGTATTTCTGATATTTGGTTATAGCGATGGTATTGTAATCGCTAGTACTGACCCATCTAAGCCGCAACTTTTGACTTTATCTGATTACGGACCTGGTGTTGAACAGATTTATGTTTCTCCTGACTTGACGAGAATCTATTATGCACGAAGTAGTACGAATCAAATCTTTACCATAACTAATTTCTCTCAACCTGGTGTAGTGGTGGCGGGATATGGAGATGAGCTTTATTACGGTGATGGAGGTGATGCAACCTTAGCTTCCTTGTTTCAACCTGTGGGAGTCTGGCAAGATTCTAACACTGGGAAAATATATATTAGTGATCAAAGTAATCTACGTATACGTGTTGTGTCAGATCCGAATAATACTATTGGAAGATCATCTAAGAAGTTATCAACTATTATTACTACGACTGTTGATACCCCTCTCATTGCATCCATTAAGGCTTTATTATCATCACATTCTACAAGCTTTAATAACACACATAATTATAATCTTAATCATAGTGATCGTACCATTACGAATCCTTACTCTTCTACCTCTACTGCTTCAACGATTACGAAGCGTCATTTACGCAGAATGTAGAAGATATTTATTATTAAAAATGTATATAGATAAGGAACATTACCTCTTTTATCCCCTCCGTTCCTTCTGTTCCTTTGCTTTTAAGTTTGTTTTGTCTTTTTTTCTCCTTCTTTGATAGAATAATTCTCCTTCTACGATCATCTATTAATCAAGGGATACTATTACCTAATGAAGATATACAACATAATGCCGATCTTTCAGTAGTGAAAGAATCTTTGAAATGCATGACTGTAGACCAATCGAAACACTTGAATATGAAGATATTCAAGGATTGTGTTGAATTATGGAAAATTGAATTCCTTCTAACAGATGTCATTTTGTGCATCTAATAATAGTGAAAGTTGCTGAGACCTGCAATGATACCTGTCTAAAATAGGAAAAGATCCTTTGACTTGCTTTCATTATCTTGCTTTTTGTTCTATCTGATTTCCTTTCCCAAGAAGATTGCTTTTTTTTTCTTTTTGAGCTGTTTGTTGCGTGTGTGTTCCATTAAGTAAGTTCTTTTCCTGTTCAATTGCGTTTCCCAGCTTGAATTGATTCTATGTCAAATAAAATGAAAAATGGCGAATACATTTTCAATTGTCAAAAAATAATAGAATAATTCGACGAACTACATTTAGCTGCCGTCGGAAATCATCATACACCAATTCTGCCACTTCTGAAGCTTCTATTCTCTCGAATAATAAGAACTTATTCTTATAAATGAAACTCTCTTGATCAACTTCCTCCAGTTAGGAAGGAAGTTATACAAGAAAATCTCTTCCTTTCGCCGTCTTTTCTAATTAATACTTGTCTCTCTTCTTTCTATTCTAGCTTTATGCTGCTCCTGATTGGATATCAATCAACACAGGTCCTTTCTCATCTTTCTTTTGATCAAGATAAGGCCTATCAAGAGGTTCGAAAGAGCAAAAGAGGTACATAATGTTTGCTTCTGCACATCGGACAATCATAAAAATTTGAAAGAAAATAACTCCAAACATTATTTAGTTTTATACAAATGAAATATGGAAATGAACGAGAAAAACAAACCACTCGAAATAAAATTTCAAAAAAGAGACAAAGCATCTACCAATACTTCACGAAATTTAACATATCAGAGAACTAAACGTTATACTTTCTTCAAGGTAAACTTTACTTTCTTCAATATTCTTAAGTATTCCATCATAGAATACTTTTGTTTATTATTCACTTCATTCTCCCAAAAGGCTAATATCTCCTTCCATTCTTTCTCCTCTACTTGACTGACAATAAGCTTCTCACAAGTAAAGCGTTCAAGTGACCAATACTTAAACAGTAGAGGATGAAAAGGAGTCTCAAGATTCACAACTTTCTTCAATCCATAATTAAAGTTTTTATCATAAATATCCAAGGGATACAATAATAATGTGTGAATATTGTTTAATACTCCAGCGGTTGAAGCTAAAGTACAATCAATAATAGACAGGTTTCTAATCCTATTGAATTGGTTTAAATCCACATCTGTGCATTCTCTTACACAAACAGTATCAATATCAGATAAAAACGAAAAACTATTAATACAACGACAATTATCAATAAGAATGAAAGAATTTAAGGTACTACAATTGACATATTCAATGAAAAGATCAATGAATTCTATTCGCTTCACTTCACTCAATCCAACTATGGCTCGTGAGCAGTGACGACAGGATTCAATGATAACATGTTCTAATGAATGTGATTCAATGATATCAGGATGAAAGTAATTTAAACGGCGAGCGACAAACTTCTTTAATATACTTGGAAATGCTCTCGGATATTGTACTCGAAAGCAGATATCAGTTAGTGTTAATGATGCTATCATAGTATATTGCATCTGATTGAAAGAAGGTAAACTTCTTGGACAAGAGATGGTTAGGTCTTTCACTTCTCTGAATGAACGCCAATAGTCCACCACCATATCACATCTATCAATCATCACTGACTCATTCTTGTTCAATGCATCGATATTTTGAACTTTCGGGCACTTTATCAGGGTGAGACTCGGAACCGAACCTAACATCGATAAATCGTAAAAGACCTTGCAAAAATTCAGAATAATGGTCTTGAGACCTGGCTTGTTCGTGTTTGCAAAATAATCTCCATGAAATGACGTGAATATATCCATGAACTCAAGTGTCACCTTCTCAAGTCCTGCTATAAAGGGGAGCAGACGTTGACTCTGATATCCTGATAAACACAGCTCTTTCAGCCGAAGTGAAGTAGAATGTGTTTGAAGAGATGATAAGACGCGAGGAAGAAAGCTTGGCTGATCTTCATCTCTATACAGCCTCAGTGAAGTCAAGCGATTGACAGCGGTGAGGAAATACTGATAGTAAAGTACATCTGAGATCGAAAGATAGTGAAGTTTGAGCGAAGAGGAAAAGGAGAGTTCATGCGACCGCAAAGATAATGAAGGCTGAAGGCTATTCAAGAATGGGATGCGGGATGATGCTCGTTTCGCAGCGACAAAGGCTTTTGCTTGCGACAAACCTTGAGAAGTCAGCACAAGATATGTATTAGGAAAGACTAGTGATAACTGCTTGTGAGGGTGCTTCACTCTCCTTAGTACCTGACTTCGAAAGTCATCATACACCAGAAAATGAAGAATATTCTGCCACTTCTGAAGCTTCAACTCTCTCATCTTACCAACATAAAATCGATCATACAAGAACTTATTCGTATAAATGAAACTCTCTTGATCTACATCCTCGAGATAGGAGAGTATCTCCAAATCCATGTCCTCAGGAAGCTTTACAAATACATTCTTCTCCTCGTTTACCTCATTTTCCATCATATTTCCTTTCTAAAGGCTGAATGGGTCTTCATTTAGAAAACATTTCTTCCTCATAAGATAGTATAGAATGACTAGGTAGTTAACAAACTATCATTCGACTCCTTTTACAAATAAAAAGTATTTAATCTTCAGTCTACAAAAAAGACAAACTATGTTTAAACCTATATTACAGTTTTGGACGCTACCAATACCTAAACTACATTTACTTCATACTTTTCTTTAAAGTAAATTTTACTAATTTTAGTCTTTTCAAATATTCCATCATATAATATTTTTGGTTTCGATTGATCTCATGAGACCAAAATACTAGTATCTCCTTCCATTCTTTCTCCTCTACTTTACTGACAATAAGCTTCTGACATGCAAAGCGTTCAAGTGACCAATACTTAAACAATAGAGGATGAAAAGGAGTCTCAAGATTCACAACTTTCTTCAATCCATGATAGAAGCTTTTATCTGTGATCAAAGAATCTAAATCCATTGGATACAAGGATAATGTGTGAATATTGTTTAAAACTCCCGTCTTTGATTCTATCCAACAATCAATGATAGAGAGGTTTCTAATACCAGATAATCGTTTGATATCAACATTCTTGCACTTTCTGAGGCAAACAGTATCAATGTTCAATAGATAAGAGAAATCTCGAATATACTCGCATTTATCTATCACTATAGAATGATGGAAAGGACTAAAGACATGAATATTCTCAATGGGAAGATTTATTAACTCTATTCGCTTCACATGATTGAATCCAACGATGGGCTGAATACAGTGATGGCATGAATCAATAATTACATGGTCCAATGAGTGTAATTCAATTGTATCAGGATGGAAAAAAAAGACACGGCGAGCGACAAACTTCTTTAATGTACTTGGAAATGCTCTCGGATATTGTACTCGAAAGCAGATATCTGTTAGCGTTAACGATGCTATCATAGTATATTGCATCTGATTGAAAGAAGGTAAACTTCTTGGACAAGAGATGGTTAGGTCTTTCACTTCTCTGCATGAACGCCAATAGTCTACCACCATATCACATCTATCAATCATCACTGACTCATTCTTGTTCAATGCATCGATATTTTGAACTTTCGGACAGTTGATCAGCATGAGATTTGGAATTGAACCTAGCATCGATAAATCCAAAAATATATTGCAATAATACAGAACAACGTTCGTTAAAGCTGGTTTCTTCGCAGTCAAAAAGTAATCTTCATGAAAGGAAGAAAATTCTTCCATGAACTCAAGTGTCACCTTCTCAAGTCCTGTTATAAAGGGGAGCTGCCTGAACTTGCGATATCCTGATAA
>VKHI01000312.1:11907-35160 GCA_015145745.1 Poterioochromonas sp. DS
GTTAGAGGATTCCCTGTTCTCAGGTCTGATACGACCTTCTCATTGGCCGAAGTCAGAATATCCTTGATGAGATCGAGGCCATTGGTAAAGGAAGATAGAGGCTACGAGCACAGACCAAAGGTGAGAGATGCTTTGAGAATGTTTTACAACTTACTGTCTTAAGATCATGAGCAACATTCCCAATCATATGTCGCATCTCCATCGCATGAACAGCATCGGCGTTTTTCTCTCGATCATAAAGAACTTGTTGAAGTTGTCGATTACGCAAGAAGCTTTGAACGCGTTGGAGGTGTAACTCAAAGAGAAGAACTGCTATGACAAGCGATGAAACAGTGAGAGGTAATATCAAATAAACTGTATTCACGCTAATCACAAGTAATAAAGCAGTTGCAACAAAATGACAGGGGAGAATAAGGTAAGTTCGAGGTTCGTAAAGGATAGCGATGAGAAGTTGTGGGCAGATACTCATAAGAAGTATTGTCCCAATACAGGATCTGGAGACAATGCTATCATCAGAGGGACAACTCATTGATTTTATAATATGGTGGATTGATTCCAAAACATGAGGAGGGGTTAAGGCGTTGTCAAGATCTTGATCAATTCTATGTAAAAGATGTAAACTCTCCGGAATACAGGCATGATTATCCTCAATTCTTAGAATTATTTTCAAGAAAAAAACAAAATTCAGAAGAATAATGAATCCTACTTGAAGTCTTGAGCGAAGTTTCATTTGTCCCCTGTAGTATTCTGAATTAATTTGTGATTGTTCATTTCCATGAATGAAAAGGCTCAATGAGAAGGCAACAACCAAGAGAAGAATCGAGAAAAGACCTGCAAGATCGATCGTACCCTTGTCAAAATATAACCAGCTATATGCTGTGGTTTCAGCTGCAGCCCAGCCAAGAATGAAGAATGAAAGGAGTAGATAAGACTTGCGCGATTTCTGATGAACACAAGATAGAATATATTCTTCTTGTAGTTGAGGGTCTTTAAAACGTCCACACCAATCTAATGAGGTATCATAACAACGATCTTCTTCGATTTCTTCTTCGCTTATGATCGTCGAAGACTTCTTCAGAAGCTTTCGAGGTGGAAGATGTTCTAGGTCATCAACCTTCAGTTCTTTATCATCCGCGATACTAACCTTCTGGACACAAAACATGAAATTAATAAACTTTTGAATAACAGCAAAGTGTCCGAAAGAAACTCTTCGATGATATCCTTGCTGTCTTCCACACAACTGTACCAACATTTGACTACTCTCATACCGGAAACTCTACATAAGCAAAATAAACAAATGCTTAATTAATTAATGAATTACTGGAGAGTATCACATAACAGCAAAGAATCATGGAAACACAAATAAAATGCAAATGAAAAATATACAGACGACTCTTCACCTTGAAATAGTTCACTGTCTGATGAATGAAAGGAGACATCAATATTGTATTGTATGAACGCGATGTCACGCGTAGATGTGTAAACTTTCTGATTCTAAGAACTTTGCGATTTTAGCGAAGAAATTGTTAAATTAGACACACGTAAAAGCAAAAAAGTAGAGGAGAGAATCAATCAAATTTTAAAGACTAAAAGCTTTGAGATATCAACTTACTACTATTCTTGACAAAAGAAGAAGAGTAGTCTTGAGAGTCTAACATCAAATTTAATCTCTAATTTATATATATGTCCTAAACTTTTATTCGCTTTAAGTGGTACTTCGGAATATGAAGAAAGGAATCATGCACCTATCCTCAATAAAAGAAAGGCATGCCAAGCAAACACTCACAAAATCTACATCACTACTTTCTTGAGAGTTATCTCTAAACACGTCATAATCACATAACAGCAAAGAATCATGGAAACACAAATAAAATGCAAATGAAAAATATACAGACTATTTTAGACCACATGTAAGCACACTTGGAAACGAAATATTTCGAAAAAAGAAAATTTTGACGAAAGAAGGAAATCAAGGAAAATAAAAACAAAGGAAGCATGCATGCACTCACTCAGTACAAACGAAAGAAAAAATGAAATAAGGGAATCAAGTGAATATGTGAGTATAAATACCTAAACAACTAACTTTAGACAACAGCAGGACAACGAGTCAAAAGTTAGCAAACACTAGAATTCATTGCGAAAGAAAAAAAACACGAACTCCAAAACAAAAGAATGAACATCAAAATATCAAGACAGAGTATATTTCTATGATCGAGGATGCAACAAATGCTTTTGTATTGTGTTATTAAACATCTCGACTGAGAATGGTTTACCTATAAAATCATCAAAACCTGCCTGAAAGGCTTCTTGCATGGTCTCATGATCAGAGTTCGCCGAAACTCCGAAGATTAGCTGACGTCTGCTGCTATTAAAAGATGCTTCACTGTGAATCATCCATTCTCGACCTTCAACCTCCATCTTACGTAATCTTCTTATCGCCTCTAAACCATCCATCACAGGCATTTGTAAATCCATCAAAACTAAATCAAACCCCTTCCCCGTCTCTCTCCACTTCTCTTCGATTCGCTTCAATGCTATTTCACCATTCTCTGCTGTTCGAATCTTATGACCTTGTCTCTTCAACATCATCGACGACATTTTCAAAATAGAAGGAGAGTCGTCAACTACAAGAACTTGTAAACTCCCCAATGCTCTTATAATCTCATCATTTGATGGAGTATATCGAATTCTCAATGAACTGTCTTTATCTTTAAATAGCCCTGCTGTCATTTGATCTTCTTTATATGGAATTGAGAACCAAAATAATGACCCTTGCTTTCCATCTTTTCTCTTACGAACTCCATAATTACCCTTCAATGCTTCCATTCTCTTCGCCAAGCTATATAAACCTAATCCTGTACCACCAGCTAATCTTTGAGCTTGTTTGAAAGGATTAAACAGATTCATCATAGCTTCCTCTGACAATCCGATACCAGTATCTTCTATCTCGAATACGAGATAAGAAACATCATTTTCAATGTGGATATTAGTCTCATTAACCGATGGCGTGGAGCTAAAATGGGCATTTATCGTTACGTTCCCTTCTGTGCTGTACTTCACTGCATTCGACAACAGACACAACAAATTCTCTTGCAACCATTGCTTGTCCGTTATGATAAATCGACAAATCTTCTCCGATAGCGGTGATAAAGTGATTCCGATTCTCTCTTGGATATTTATCATACACTCGATCGGGAACTGCAATGCCTCTCTTAGATCCACTGTCTCATACTTTGGCACTAGCTTCATACCTTTACTCGCTTTCGTATAATCTATGCAACGATTTATCGTCATCAGCATAAATGAGGTCGTGTTGCGAATGTTCTGAATGCAGTTATTCACTGAGGAAAAGTGCTCGCGAAACATCTCTTCTGTTAGAGGATTCCCTGTTCTCAGGTCTGATACGACCTTCTCATTGGCCGAAGTCAGAATATCCTTGATGAGATCGAGACCATTGGTGAAGGAAGATAGAGGCTACGAGCACAGACCAAAGGTGAGAGATGCTTTGAGAATGTTTTAGAACTTACCGTCTTAAGATCATGAGCGACATTCCCGATCATGTGTCGCATCTCCATCGCATGGACAGCATCGGCACTTTTCTCTCGATCACAAAGAATTTGTTGCAGCTGTCTATGGTGTAGAAAGCTTTGAACGCGTTGCAAATGCAATTCATAGAGAAGAACTGCAATCGTAAGAGATGCAACTAGTAGAGGTAGGACCAAATAAACTGTATTTAAACTCACGATAATTAATAAAACTGTTGCAATGAAGTGACACACGAGAACAAGGTAAATTCGAGGTTCATAAAGAATTGCAATTAATAGTTGAGGACAGATATTCATAAGTAAGATTGTACCAATACAGGATCTGGAGACGAAGTTATCCTCTGGAGGACAGGTAATTGGTTGAACAGTATTATGAATGGAATTGATAATATGAGGTGAAGTAAATTGATCCAAATTTCGATCGATTCTATGTAAAAGATGCAAACGTTCAGGGATACAAACATGATTATCTTCAATTCTTAGAATTATTTTCAAGAAAAACACGAAATTTAGAAGAAGAATAAATCCCACTTGGAGTAAAGAGCGAAGGTTAAGTTCTGACTTATGGCAGTCTGGATGAATTCGCGACGGCTCATTTCCATGAATGAAAAAGGTCAATCCGAATGCAACAACCAAAAAAAGAACCGCGAAAAAACTTCCAATATTTTCGTCCGCAGATCCTGCGTCAAAATATAACCAACTATATGCTGATGTTTCAGTCGCAGCCCAGCCAAGAATGAAGAATGAAAGGAGAAGATAAGACTTCCGAGATTTTTGATGGACACAAGATAGAACATATTCCTCTTGTAGTTGAGGGTCTTTAAAACGTCCGCACCAATCTAAAGAAGTGTCATCGTGATGTTCTTGAATTTCTTCTAACATCGTTGATGAAGATTTCTTCGAAAGCTTTTGTGGTGAAAGATTTTCAAGATCATCAACCTTCAATTCTTCATCAGTTGCAATACTAACTTTCTGAGAACAAAACATTCTCATCAATTTAAGAAGATAAACTGTCACAGAAAGGGTAATGATCTGTTTGATGAGAAAGAAAGTTGATTGTCCAACACAAACCGCCACCACAACCAAAAACTTGCTTGATACCGGATGAAACAAAAAAAAGAGTGGAGAACGATCTTCCCCGAAAAACCGAAATTTCGAAATCTATTCTTGTACACTGCCAAATAAAAGGAAGCAAAAGAAGCACAAAGAAGAAAAAAGTGGTTGAAAATGGCATCCAATACTTTAGAACTACTTCGATCGAATCTTGAACTATCAGAAAAGTATGAGTTAGCTATTGGAGAAGAATTAGATATTAAACCATCAGGGGTAAGATTGTGTCTCAGAACCGTTTTGAACGTCTCACATTTGAATTTTATCTATAGCAAAAAGCAAAAGTTTGGCAACAGCATGTTCTCAATCAACTTGGAAATAAAATTGTTCACTTAAATCAGGAGGTCACAAAGCATCAATTCGATCAAGAAGGTTTATTAGCTGATGAAATCAATCGTCTGAAGAATGATCCATTGAATTCCTTCTATTCATCATTACAAGGTACATTAGAATATTACACAAAATTTCCAAATATTCCAGTTGATGCACCCTCTGTTTCATCACTTTTAATGGAAATTGAAAATGAAGTTCAAGTAGGTTTCTCTGGTGAGGAAGTATTTGGTAAATATCTTGATTTACATGAACATTTCTTAAAATTTACAAATCTGTTTAAATCATCAAGTACGAATTCAACAACGACTTCTACCATTGAACAAGATTATTTACAATATTTAGATAGATTTTATATGTTTTTCTATATTAAAGATGATATGAAACATAATAAACAATATGGTGAATATATTCATAGTTTATGGAATTATTTAATTGATTTCTATCATCGACTTAATCCATTAGTTAATTTAGATCCTACTTTAAAGGAATGGGAAGCAGAATTTGAAAAGAAAGTAGAAGCTGGTGAGATTAAACGTGTAGAAGTACGCGAGGTTCAAAATCCTCAACCTTTAAGACTCGGGATGTTTAATGACCAAAAAGAGTTAGAAGCTCTTGGTATGGATCGTTTAAAAGAAGGATTGGTTGCGTTAGGATTGAAATGTGGTGGATCTTTACAAGAACGTGCTGCACGGTTGTGGTCAGTGCGAGGTAAAAGTCCTGATGAAATCCCAAAGAAATTGAAGGCTGAAAACCATAATAATAATTCCAATAAATCATCTTCACAGATGGTAAATGAGGTATGTATTGTCTATTTATTTTTAACTTTTGTTGAAAATGATGTGTTTTGTAGGTGTTGTTGCTGGAATTTAAGATTACATCCCTCTGTGAAATGATTGGTGATATTGTTCGAGCGACAAGACGACATGCTGAAAAACAACAAGCAAGATCTGTTGAAGAAAAAGAACAAGAGATATTCGAAGAAGAATATGGTTTATTACCGGCAAATGAGGAGAATGGAGGGAAAAATGTTGATGATGACGACGAAGATGCACCAATCTATAATCCTTTAAATCTTCCTTTAGGTTGGGATGGAAAGCCTATACCATACTGGTTATATAAATTACATGGATTGGGTGTGGAATATAAGTGTGAGGTCTGTGGAAACCAAAGTTATTGGGGTCGCCGTGCCTTTGATCGTCATTTCCAAGAATGGAAACATTCGTATGGAATGCGATGCTTGGGAGTCCCAAATACAAAACATTTTCATGATATTACAAGTATTGATGATGTTTTAACGCTTTATCATAAGATTAAGGATCATCTACGTCAAGAACAGTTCGTCGCGGAATTGGATGAAGAGTTTGAGGATACACAAGGAAATATCTTAAATCGACGAACTTATGAAGATTTGGCTCGTCAAGGATTGTTGTAAACCTTATTAGTTTCATCGATTCTTCAATGTTTTGTTTTCTTTCTTATTCTTTCTTTCCTTAATTAATATCTTGTCGTAATTCTGGAATTCCACTTTTTCGGCCATAAACCTGTTTGTTGTTCAAATTTGGGAGGTTTACAGCCCGGAGGTGTTTTAAAGGCGTGTTGATTTGTTCAATCAACAGAAGAATATTCTTAACGACGAATTGTGCGCCTTTTCTCCCATAAGATCCCTGAAGGAAGTAGTTGAACGCATTACTGGGGTAACGTTACTTGCTTTTTCATAGATTTGAAGAGTGCTCGTGTGAATTCGTTTTGATATTGAGTGATTCTTCTTTTCAAGTGTCCGTTAATCTCTTTTAAACCTACAGTTATTGAGGAAAGGAAAGAATTGAATTGAACTCCTTTCATCCAAATCTGTTTAATATTGTGCCATATATCAATCATTGCAAGTGAAGCTCGAATTTCAAATTTCTCTTAACGAGTTATCATTGCATCGACTGTTCAAGTTTTCTTTTTCTGACATATCTATTACCCTTCATTAGCACAATCATGAATAGAGGGACGGGTAATTCAGATAGTGATATTATTGATGAAGAACATTACCATCCACCCCGTGATAGTGCAGGAAGTGTTAGTTCATTCCCACTGTATAACGATGATGACGAGTTCTTTGATGCTCAGGATGGTGGAATGGGAGGCAGTCCAAAGCCTAACTCTCGTCGAGTAACTCCAAACCAAAGTCGAGGAGGTTCAGGTTATAACTCAGAAGGAACAGGTCACACTCATAAACGACAAGGTAGTGGCAGCAGCGGAAAGAGTGATGGGGAAGGAGGAAACTATATCAACCTCAAAAATTTATCTGGGTTAACTTCACCACCATTAAAAAATGAATCCCTGCAAGATGATATTAGTTCATTATCTTCTTACTCATTAGAAGGAACTAACATTATCGCAAGTCGAAATAACTCAACTGATAAGGGACAACCACCCCCTCTTCCTCCCAGACCTACTGTATATGGTGAAAAAAAGCTTTCGCCAACTTCCTCTGCGATGAAGTTGTTTAAAAATATTGATTATGGACAGAGTGGTGAAGATGATGAAGATCATGAAGACGAAGAAGATGAAGTACGACCAATATCTCGTGCACCAGAAAAATATGACTTTAACCTTCAAAGCTTTCGAAACAGTGCGATTAATAAGGGTTCTGCTCAATTAATGCTCTCTCCAGTCAAAGAAGGTAAACGAGAAGGAGGAATAAGTGATTTGAATGGAGATGACGAAGATGATGACAGTTATGATGAAAATAAGGTTCAATCAGATCTCCCACCTTCATTACGATCACCTCTTAATGATAGCCCTCCCTTGCCACCAGCATCACGGCCAACAAGTAGTAAGAGGTTATTCCTGCATCAAAGACATAATTCATTAAAACGACGTTCTGTGAATATAAATGAAGAAGTCTTACTTACTTCAGCTTTATTTGGTTTAAATGAATTTAAACCAACAAATACACCACATTCATCAGGTGCTGCATCTGCTGCTGCCTCAACATTAGAAACAACGATAGGATTAAAATCTGCGACATCAGAATTATTTCGTGATAAATTACGATTAGCACAATCATTACAAGGACATGAAGGACCAATTTGGTGTATGAAATTTAGTCCTAATGGACAATATTTAGCGACTGGTGGTCAAGATACACGTGTTTTAATATGGTGTATTGTTAGTCTACCAAAATCAACAAAACAATTTAGTAGCACAGATTCAAGTGATAGCCCGACACCTGGTGGATCGCATGATGATTTAGAAGAATTCGGAAATAGTAATAACAATAATAAAACAAATAACAATAATGATGATAGTAACCTGAACAATAATAATAATAGAAATAGTTTTGGAAAGAAAAGAACATCAACAACTAATAATCAAAGTAATGCCACTACTAGTTTATCAGGCGAATTAGAAGGTTTAATTAATCCTTTTTTAAACACTGAACCATATCGAATATATGAGGGACATACACATGATATTACTGATTTGTCATGGTCAAAATCAAATTTTCTATTATCATCATCCATGGATAAAACTGTACGATTATGGCATGTTTCAAAGAATGATTGTTTACAATATTTTCGTCATCCTGATATTGTAACATGTGTTGAGTTCCATCCTTTACATGATCGTTATTTTGTTTCAGGTTGTTTTGATCGTCGTTTACGAGTATGGGATATTATTCCAACCGGTAATGTTCGTGAGTGGGTATCCGCTAATGACACGGTAAGTTCATTTCTAAAATACTCGTATTTCTCATTTATTGATCTTTCTCTTTTTTTTAGATTACTGCAGTTAGCTTTAGTCCTGATGGCCTGACCGTAGCTGGTGGATTAATTCAAGGTCAAATCTTCTTTTATGAGTATGAAGGAATGAAGTATATTACTCAGATGGATTGTCGTAACCGTAATGGAAAATATAAGAAAGGTTGTAAGGTATCTGGTATGACCTATTATCAAAGGAAAGATATGGTTGTATCGAATGCAGATGGTTCATCTCCCGTAAATACACCAGATACTGTGAATAACCAACAGTCAGGTAACAACAACAGTAATAATAACTCCTCCTCAACGAACAGTATGAAGATTGAAACAAAAGCCAATACGAAAAGTCATGTTAATTTCCCAACATCATCGTCATTCTTTAAAAAGAAAGGCGCCAATGTCTCAACCAATCAATTATTAGTAACAACGAATGATAGTCGAATACGATTATGTTTATTAGAAGATTATTCAACTTTTTGCAAATATAAAGGATTAAAAAATCGTTCCATGCAAATTAAATCAAGTTTTTCTGATGATTGTGAATATATTATCTGTGGTTCAGAATATGGACAAGTATTTATATGGAAAACATTTGATGAACAAATACATTCAAAAATATTTAAATTTAATTTTTTAAAACAAAAGGATATATTACGTAATAAATTATATGAAAATTTTGATGCGAACGATGATCATTGTGCAGTTATATCAGCATTATTTGCGCCAATTGAATCAGTAAGACGTTATGTCAAATCACATAAGGATTTATTATTACAATTATTACAAAATCAACAAATTGCACAAACATGGATGCAACAACATCCTCATTTAAGTACAGGAAGTAATGGAAGTCATGCAACGGATGGGGATAGTAGTAATACTTCTACTAAGGCGATGAATGAGATTAATCAAATGAGTTTAGCTACACGGGTTATTTGTACAGCTGATTTTAATGGTTTGATTCGCGTATTCTATCGTATTAATTAAATGGGTTTCGCTTAATGATCCTCCAAACCTCACTTAGCTCCTTGTGACTTTTTTTGTTAGTCAATTTTGTTTTTTCCCTCCAACAGCTCAGATATTAGAAGATAAATAAACATCGAGCAACCAAGGCAAAAAGAGAAAATTCAACTAGAGGAAGATATTACCTACTGTAGTACTACGGGAAGGAATGTCTTATTGATTTTTGTTTTGCTTCTTTGTTGCGAATTCCCTTTCTTACTAGATTGATCTCTCCCAATTTCACTTCTCTTTCCCTCTTGTCTTCACGATCAATAGAATAGAGACGAGGCAAGTGGAAATCAGATTTGAGAAAATTTGATTTTTTTTCTTTTCTTTTCCACTTCAACAAAGATATTATCTTTTGATTTTACTTTTTCTTTGTACTTGAATGAAAAGTTGTTTTTTTTTCTTCTTCTCTAAAGAAAGGAGTATTGTTCACAACCCCAACACACATTTCTTTCAATTCTCTTACAAACAATTAAACAAATAAATAAATATTATGTTTTCATGCATGTGTATGTGAAGGAATCTTTCTCAATAAAAGTTAAAATCCTACTTCAATTCTTTATTAAATTGATTTATTAATGATTTATTTTTCCTTTTTTCGAAGGAAAATTGTCTCTAATGAGTGAAAAGGTCTTTGGACAATAAAATTCTCATCTACTTGTTTTTGGAGAAATTCATCTTCATTCTGATTCAGAAAGACTTGAGAATTTACGATAATTTTCTTGATTTGTCTTATCTGACAGACTAATAGAAAACAATCAATAAAATATCTATCAAAGTCTGGCATAAATTTGATCGTATGAATGCTGCTAGAAGATTCTAACTGAGACGCTATTGTTGGATAAACATCTTCACTCAGTAAGAGTGTTGTTATTCCATTAAGATTGGACGTTGAAGAGGATGGCCAAACTTCTAATTCTGAAATACCAAGTAGCTGTGTTGCATCAGAGAAACCGGGACATCCTCGAATCAAAACTTTCTTGCATTTTTTTAACCAAGAAAAATCAGCAATCTCTAGACAATCAGTGATTTCAATGCTCTGATTGCTCTCTCCCAATCCTTCTAATGAGGATATAGGGATGTCATTGAGTCGAACCATTCTTATTGTCCCGATATTCATACAAGACAAAAATTGCCCGCACCGAGAGATATTTAATTCCTTCAAACTATTTTTCGGCAAAGTAAAAGAATACTGAAATTGTGTAACTGTCAAAGATTGTAAATTACGTATACTGAGTGCTGTGGTGAGAATATTGATATCCTTGGGAAAGACAGGGTTTACTACTATCAATTGTCTTGCGTGAATTAGGCGAGATGAGTCAAGGGCATGATAAGATGAAGACCCATATTCAATACAAATAAAATAGGAAAACTTGAAAGATTTTGAGTAATCTCGAATATTCGCACAATTAATCACCGTTATTTTATGGTTATGATTAAGACAGGAAATATCCAGAACACTGTTTAAAGAACATAATGAAAGGTCATAAAGATGGACCAAGCAACTAATCTCTGTTATATTAGAGCAGCTGGAGAGTTTTAAGCATCTCAAACCTTTGAACGAAGGGATGGATAAACCTTTAATTGGGAAGGACGAGCAACGCGTTAGTTCCAAAGTATCTAAGGAGGGGATCTTGGGAAGTTTCATCAAAAGCCTATGATGCAAAAAGAAACATCTAACTTTCTGCCCGAGTTTTGATAAGATTTCTTCCTCTCCTATCTCCATAGTGTAGATGTCATCAGGGCAAAGAAGGAACATTGAATAGACACCACCAATAGACTCCAAAAACTGGAGAAGGAATTGAAGTTTCTGCATAAAAGAGAATCCCCATTTAATTTTTAATGCCCTATGATAAACATTTATTTGTTTGGAGGGATTGTTCACGAAAGTAAAGAATCTGGATCTGGTAGATTCAGACAGGAAGAACTCTTCTGTTGTCTCTATCCTTAACTCCAAAACATGTTTTCTGAGTGAATTTACATTCTTGTTGACTTTGATAAACTCTAAGCGATCTGTAAGATCTAAAAAAGATGAAATCCATAAAGCAAAGCTCTCCAGTGTTGATAACTTCAAATTATGAATGAATTACGCATTTCCTTAAATAATGGGGAATATTTTAAGGAATTCCTCTAAGCATTCATGCCCCAAATCCCAAAAAGCACTTTTTCAGGGTTTTCGGTTTGCTGGACTCAATCAAACCGAAATAACCGAAACCGTTTAGTGAATCTCATGTGGTCAACTTCCCGATTCTTATCGGGAGCAACTTCTTTCGCTCCTTTCCTTTATCAAACTACCACATTGGTCGAGCTAGGCCGGATGAAACAATGTTGAGCTTCGAAGTATCCTAACGCGGAATTCAACTTTGTCGTTTCGCCTTTCTTCATCTTCCTCGTGCTCTGCATTGCTTCTTTTTTTTTTGTTTCTTTATTTGTTTGTTTTTTCAAAATTTGAAGTTTCTACAGTGTATTACTTTATACACTTCACGTTGAACTTCGAACATCTAAATTTATTTGTTAGGAAAATTGAAATTATTATTGACATCTTTTCTAGTTAGCTTTGAAATCACTCAGAAGATCTCAGTAAGATGGGCGGAATAGTTTCTCAAAGTAGGCGAAGTACAGTAAACGCCGGCCATAACGACAGTACAAATGACTTAAATGGAATCGATCAATATCAAGTTGTTAATTTAGATGGAGCTCCAAGACAAATGAGATTGTATCAACACGCGACCTCCTCAGACGTCATTATTCTCTATGGGCAGCAAATCAATGATCCTGACATAGAGCACATCGTAGGCGACGATTCTCTCTGGCACCCTCTTACCCTTGACCGAGAAAAGCAGGAAAAATACTTTAAACATTTGAAAATCGCGGTCTCTGTTCCTTCTTCAAGGCTTCTGCCTTCCTCTGGCATTTCTTCACCGAATCTCGTTAGCTCGCCAGCTCAAGGCAATACACCAAGGAAAAATCTCATCCCTCTCCCTCCCTCAGCTGGAACCCCAACTCTTCTTGCACCAGGAAAGCGGAGACCATCTCATGCGAGTGGAATCGCAGCAGGTGACAAAAGCCCGGAATTCGAAGAAATGGTCATAGATGAAGATGATCAACCAGCTCGATTAAAAATCCTTACTCCATTAGATGCTCCTGCAGTCCTACATCAAAAATACGATGCAAGATTAGACGTTGATTATCTTGAGACGAACGATGAAGATCCTTTATTACGAGTAAAAGATCGACTCCGCCACATCGCTGGTGGTACTCGACCTCATAGCAGTAGCAATCCTTTTAATAGAAGCAATACGAACGAGATTTCAGAAAACTCAGAGTCACAATCATCGATGGATTCTAGAGGGCGTCTGGATGCTTCATACCGATCTGCAGATTCGAAACCAACTTACCCTGTCATGAATGATGGGTGTAAACCACGTATTAAAGGCCAATATCGGAAATTTATACCTCAAATTTATTCGATTCCATCTCCAAACAGTCAACAAGCCAAAGACGGAACCACTGTTAATGATGCTGATGCAAATATCGATCTCCGCTATAAGAATGAAAATGATCTAATGACAGCCGATGCTAAAGCAGAGGCAAAAAGCGTAAAAAGAAGATCATCCGAGAAGCCAAGTGAAGACATTAGCTCAATGACGACCAACAGCGCGATGATGGCGGCAGGAGCGAAAGGTGTGAGTAATAGTGGAGGAGGGGCTCCAATTGGTGGAAGTTCAGTCAAACTGGTCTCACGTTGCCAAAACTGTCAAACAGCATTCTATGGTGTTACCTCCCGAGAAGCACTAGAGGAACATATTGTTCATTGTCGAAATCTCACAGAATTAAGAGAGAAATTTGAAGGATTTGATGCCTCACTGAAAGTGGTAAGACTTCCAACATTCCATATCATCTTCGAAGTCTTTAATCTTATTTCCATGTAGAGAACTCAAGATTTAGATAATTTTGTTCAAAACGCTAAAAGTCACTCTGCCTCTTATGTAGAGAATAGTAATAGTGCCTTACTCGATGATAATTGTAGTATTATGATCGAAGTTTCGGTTGCTCTGATTAAAAGGTAAGACTGCCAAGAAACCCTTCCTTCAATATGTTTAATTTCTTTCTATAGAGTGAATAATATCCAATTTCTTTCAGCTGATCTGCTTTCGATGATTCGATTAAGATTAGCGATTCAAAATCAACTTCAATTAGTGGAAGATAATCTATCAACTGGAGGTGATGACTTTAACTCCGACCCTCATAAACAAGATCAATCTGTTTATCAACAACTTCTTCTATCAAGAAGCGCCTTAAGTGATGCTCTTGAGACAGTACGTGATATTTACCTTGGAAATAACTGTGATTCTCATTGATCTTCTGTGTTGTTAATAGTTGGATGAGAAAATCTCTGTAATGAAGGAATCAGCGAGATTCATCGCAGGGATTCAGGATTTCACCATAGTGAAAGTCATAGGTAAAGGTGGATTTGGAACTGTTTATCTTGGAAAGAGAAATGAAAATGGTCGATTGTACGCAATTAAGGTTAGTTTGGTGAATTGATCATTTCTCCCTATGGGATACTTACTTTCACACTATCTTGATAGGCTGTACAAAAAGAATTAATTAAAAAATCGAAGTTTAGAAGACAAATATCAAGAGAGCGAACTGTTATGGCCAAAGCGAATATGTAAGTGTGACTTCTTGATTTTCCTATTTCACTCTTTCTAATGAGGTAATTTCTCTTCACCACAGTTTTCCTGATTATTTCGTCAGGTTATTTTGTTCGTTTCAAAATAAAGATTTTCTTTTCTTTGTGATGGAATATGTTCCAGTAAGTATATTTCGTGAAATCCATAAAGATTAATTGCTCACCTCAAATATAGGGTGGTGATTGTATGACATTACTTGCTTATTATAAAAAATTCCCTGAAATGGTGGCACAACACTATATTGCTCAAGTATCATTAGCTGTTGCTCATTTGCATAACTTTGGTGTTGTTCATCGGTGAGTCGGTCTATGAACTTATCATCTTCCATGCTTCACTGTTTCAATAGGGATATTAAACCTGATAACATCATGATCACGAGAAGAGGTCATGCAAAGCTTGGGGACTTCGGATTAGTTTCTCCATATTACTGGTCTGTCAATAATTCGATAGCGACATCAATGAACTCCACGGTAGGAGGTCGGCAGTCTGGCATCTCAGCGAAGTCTCGACCGAACCCTAACTTTCCTGTCGGTCGATGGCTCGATAATGATGCGGATGATAACTCACCTGTGTCCCCCAATGCTGGTATTGCTTACGGGGAAGAGGATGAATCCTCCAATTCTTCAATCCATTATTCTCGTCCTAAATCAAAGAGAAGATTAAACTCACGTGTTGGAAATTATAATTATACTTGTCCTGAGATTGTGGTGGGAGAAGAATACGATCATACAGTAGACTGGTGGGCCGTTGCAGTCTTATGCTTTCATTTCCTTGCTGGTATAACACCTTTTGAAGATGAGAATAATAATGCCAAAATTACCATGGATGCTGTCTTTACCCATCAAGCACAATGGGAACGTTTACCAGATAATGTTAGTAATGAAGCTAAGCAATTTATGTCTCAGATATTATCAATACAACGCTTACCAGAACGATTAGGATATGAATCATCACAACAGATATTAGATCATCCTTTCTTTTATGATCTTGATTGGAATACATTATATGAAACCAAGGGACCTTTAATCCCTCATTTATCAAATTCTCCGGTGACAGAGAATACAAGAGTCAGTTCATCAAGTTCTAGTGGTCCTAACCCTTCCTCTTCTAATATTCATAATACCAATGACTACTCATTATCAAATAGTATGGGAGGTGGTGATAAACAAGAGAAGAGTGTAAGTCGAAAGACTCTGTTATTAACGAACACTGATATACCGGTATATACACTATTATCAAAGGAAGAAATTAATAAAATACCAAATTTTATGACACGTGATACATTACCAATGAAATTAGCAGGTAATCAACAAACATTAACATCAAGTAAAGAAATATTAGAAGAATTATCATCAAGTGAATTCTCTAATTTTACATTCTATGCTTAAAGTATACTATGATTGTTTATTATTATTATTTAGTGGATAGATATATAGCTTCTACTCATCATACATATATGAAAACTGATTCAAGTATTATTTCATTTGATGTTCTTGTTATAATATGAAATATGAATTATGAATTATTTTAATAAATTATCTATATTTCTTTTCATTGTTTTCAATCTTCTTTTTTTCTTTCTGAATCATTATGATTATATTATATTATAGAATGTGTGATGATTATTGTTGATATTATATTATTGTTGAACCAGCACAATACTTTCTATACATATATAGTTTTGGATTAATAAAGAAGATTCTTTCCTCCATTATTATCATTTTCATTATTCTTGTCATTGTCATTATTATTTATTATATTCTTATTTTGGTTGCTTCACGGGATTTATCAATATTTTACAAATTATTAAAGGGTATTTCATGAAATGGCAGTTTGTTCCTAATTATTTATTTGTTTAGTTTTGTTGGAATGATTGAAAAATGAGAAATATGAGCTATAACAACTTGGAATCATGTGATGGTAGTAGAGCTATTTCATCTTCCCAAGAGCAAAACAAAAACACACAAATTAAGAAATGTTTGCGCTTCGTTTCGCTGGGTTGATTGACTGATCGATCTCCTTTTAGCTATGAGAGAATTCTTTTCCCGGCCATTTCCTCTCTTTTGTTTTGTCTCGACAGGGTCTTTTACCCCTTTACAATCGCTACTGTTTTCTTGGCATGGATAACGGATATCGCTTCTTCTTCTTCTTTTTCTAGCCTTTTGTCTTTGAATCCAATGAACAAGATTTTTTTCGCTGTCATTAGAAGTATTTAGAGTAGTTCAAAACGCCTGCTTAAAGTCAACACATTAGCTTTCGGCAAGTAGTAAAATAGGAGCCTTTTACCTGTCAGTGAATGTGAGTCAACGATTGATCCTTTTCCATTTCCTTCCCTCCCTCCATTGATAGGGAACACGGGAAAAGAGAGAGGAATATAATAAGTTGATGTCTTTTATTAGCGTTATTTCAGTCACAAGATCGAGAGACATCGTCATCGTAAGTTACTGAGATGCGGATCTATTGTCTTCTTTTTCTTCCTCCTCCTCGCAATAAAGCGATCTTTCTACATTAGCTGTTTCTGTAGCTTTTCCTCTGCCTTCTTTGTTTCTTCTTCTTCTCTCATTCATTCATTCCTTCCTTCCTGATTTACTTTATAATTATGATGATTATTATTATTATTTATTTCTTTTTTTCATCCTTTCTTTATTTTGATGATTAAAGATTTCTCCTCTCATCTATATAGCTTCCAAATAGAAAAGTTTAGGTATATTAGTTTTAGCATTTTTCTTAAGTAGAATACATTATCACCAAGGAATGAGTCTTTATTTTCGTCATTTTCCTTTACTTTGCTTTCCAAGTGTGTGTATAATAATTTTTGCTGTTTTTGTGTACCTTCCTTTTCCAACTTTGACATTAAAGTAATGAATAAGGAAGGTCCCTTCAAACAATCCATAGTCTTTCTCTTCACAAAGGGCTGTTGCTTTGTTGTGTATTGACTTCTTCTTCTTCATTCTTCATCCCTCAACAACACAACATAAAAACTGTGTCGTGCACCTGCTTATTCGTGCACTTCGTGCACACTCATTTGAAGCCGTTTCATCATCTATTTGTAGAAAGGAAATTAAGAAGAAAATGAATAATAATAATGATAATAATGATGATAATCAGAATCGAAAGAATCGAACAAAACCAGCACCATTATTAATGGATATAAGTTTATTAAATCCTGAATATTTCCAAGATTCGAAAGCATTAAAAGCTCGTAAAGCTTTTAGTAAAACGATTACTTTTAAATTATTTCTCATTATATCAACTATATTAGCATTAGCAGAGCCTGTATTAGTCGGAATGAGACCTGAGCGATATAATCTCGCTGCTCAGGTGATTATATTAGGTGCTTCAACCTTCACCTTCTTCTTAGACATTGCCTTCACTGCCTACTACTACGACCGACAATATGACAGAGACAAGCTCGCTCCATGGCAAATAGCCGTCGCTATCTGTCAAGGTGAAGTTCTCTTAGACGCTTTCTGCTTATTGTTTGGCTGGTGCACGATCTTCAGTAATCCAGGTCTGGCGGCTCTGAGATGTTTGCGAGTATTCCGACTACTGTGGTACTATGAGCTATTCCCTGACATGAAGGATGTGAACTTTGATCCAGCACAGGCAGTGTTTTCGTTTCGTAAGGCATCACAGCTGTGCTTATTGTATATGAAAGGAGTGGCACAAGAGATCTTCACGCAGAAGTCGAAAGGAGGGATGGTAGTGATAGCGATCTATCTATACTTGTCATATCTGATAGCAGTAGTGTTTTGGATCGAGACGAAGCATATGGTAAGTATAAATGAAGGAGTAGCAGAATGTATGCAATTGAATACTTGTTTCATAACGATGATTCGACTATCATTCTATGATGGCAATGGTTTTGACTTTATGCAAACACTCGCTTTACATGGTTTCTTTGGCTATACCTTGTTAATCTTTGTGTATATGTTATTATCAGCAATAGTAATATTAAATGGATTGATAGGAATCTTTGGCGGAGCATTTGTCAGTGCAGTAGATGATTCACCATCGCCATCCAACTCAGGGCCTGAGACAATGACGAATAACAAGAGCCGAGGAAAGACCTTCTTAACACCCGATAACTCATTTATTGGTGCAAGCCTTCCTACTAACTCACGAAATCTCTTTGGTCCAGGACAGAAGTATGCTTCCATCCATCCAGGACTACATGAATCTGACAACAACGATCATCGCGTTAATGTTAATGAACCTCTTCCTTCAAATACATCAGAAGGTAAAGAAATGATGTCACTGATGCGAGCGATGAAAGAGGAGATTACGAGCCTCAAATCGACTGTCTTAATATTACATGAAGAAGTTCGAAGAATGCATGCAAAGAATGAATTGTTGTCATCATCAACGAAGAAAACAGATGAAGTTAGTCTTAATAATTGAAGTATTTAGAATTGTTATTGTTGTTTGATTTGTCTTGTAGGTTAGGTTGTCTCAATAAATCTATCTCTTTCCCTCGCTTTATTGATCATAGTATATAATGATAATGGTTTGTTTGTTTTGTTGTCGATTGATATATATATTTATGAATTTATCTGATGTTGTATTGCAATCGTTTTTAGTCCACATAAAATTAATTAAATACCCCCAAAAGGGAATGTGATAAGATCACAATAAGCAAGAATGAATAGAATGGAATAGAGATATAGATGAGATCAGAAAAAGAATCATAGCGATTGAAAGAGGATGATAAGACCAGTCAGTAATACAACTTTTCATTGAATTTGTTTTCATTCTATACGAAGCTCTAATCTTTCTTTCCCTTCCTCTTTCTGCTTTTCAACGCTGTTACGTGTTAGTAATAACTCATTCTTCGCATGTACTCGTCTGACTTCATCGTGCAATGTCAACACAGTTGTTTTCAGACCAATCATCTCCTCTCTCATTGCTCGCATCACTTCGATCACTTCCTGTTGTACTGGATTATGATGCTCACTGCCTGGAAGAGTAGGAGAGTTTTTCTTCATAGGGATAACGACGTTCGGAGGAACAGCAGGCTTTGCAGGAGTTAGAAAAGTCTTCGCTTGGCTCTGAATGTTTGTCGTTGTCTCTGGACCTGAGTTTGATGATGATGATGATGGTGAATCATCTACTGCACTGACAAATGCTCCGCCAAAGATTCCTATCAATCCATTTAATATCACTACTGCAGATAATAACATGTAAATGAAGATTAAGAAAGTGTAACCAGAGTAACCTTCTAAAGCAAGAGTTTGCATAAAGTCAAAACCATTGCCATCATAGAATGATAGTCGAATCATCGTTATGAAACAAGTATTCAATTGCATACATTCTGCTACTCCTTCATTTATACTTACTGATAGATTAGAGCTGTTAGTGACATTAAGGATAGAATAAATGTACACTTCTTACCTCTTGTATTTACACCTGTCATGAGCACATTGATCACCACACATTCATTTCCTCTTCTGTGATTTGCCCCTGTGTCTATTGTCTAGTTTGTCAGTGACTTGTAACATAACTTAATTGCCTTACCTCCAATTCTATTTGGCGATCCAACGCAGTGAAGTTAACCAAGCAACAACAAAGAAAAACAAACTCAAAACCAACGAAAAGAACAACAAGCGAAGAAACAAAGAGATTTTGATTAGTCAACGTATTTTCCAAGCGTATTTTAACAGCGTATTTTCCTTAGCGTATTTTTTCGGTGTATCGTATTAAAAAGAAAAAGAAGAAAGTTTGTGGTGAGAAAGATGTCAGGAGTATTCTCGAAAGTTTCAACAAAGATTATCTCGGAGAGAGCCCCGAAGTGTCCATTAATTGGGGAAAGAGAGAAATTTCCTCGATGGATTCAACAGTTTGAACGATATGTTTACGGACTGGGTGTAGACGACTACATTTTCAAAGATCAACCAAAGCCACAGGACGGGACGACGAAAACTGCTAAAACTGATTTAAAAAATTGGCAAGAGAAAAGAAGAGAGGCATTTTTGATAATTACCTTGGCAGCCGGAGATGATCATGAAGATATATTTCAAAATGCTGATAAGAATCCATTCATTATTATGAATAACTTGAAGAAGAAGTTCGGATTTAGTGATGCCGGTGATGGAACATCGGCACACTACTTGTTATCGGCATTTATGTCGGCAAAGTTATCAACCGAAGGTGATTTACCGGCAAACCTAACCAACTACATCACTGAACTGAACACCTTGGCAGACAATGCAAATGCCCTTGCCAAGACGATTGTCATTTCGGACGAACTCAAATTCTCACAGTTGAGCATGAATTGTGGTCCTCTCACGCAATTCATTCAAACGACTATCCTAAACATGAAAGACAAGAAGTTTGACACACTAGTTGAAAAGTTAAATGATCTTATGAGAATGCCGAAGGCTCAACTAGATGTAATTATGGGACTCACAAGAGACCCAAATCAGAAAGGTGGTAGTTTTATACCTAACCAAGCAGAAAATCCGTCTAACCACACCGTAAATGCGGCGATGAGACCAAAGAAGCAATGGAACCCGAAAGGAAATTGGAAATCCAAACCATATTATGGAAAGAATAATTTCAATAATTATAAACCGAAGTTCAAACGACCCTATTACCAACCTAACCACAAACCGTGGAATAGGAAATTCCCTAACCAGAAAAATAAACATTTTCATAACGGAGGCGTTTGTCGCTTTTGTGGCGGCGAAGGTCATGATCCGAATCATTGCCCTCGGATTCCCTCGTACGATGACATGCATCCGAATAAAACGGCTAGAGTATGTACTAGAGTTGCGCTAAATGTAGTTGAAGAAGAAGAAGACTATATACTTCTAGACTGTGGTGCAACTGACTCACATTTGAGAGAGAAGAAATATTTTAAAAAATTAGAAGAAAATCTCGAAAATGTGGAAAAAATTGCATCAGCCTGTGGGTCAATTACCCAAACAAGAGGAGTTGGAATGATAGGAAACATTAAGTTCTACTACACTCCTGCATTCACTCATAATCTACTATCACTATCACAATTATTAGATATTGGATATACGGCTGATGTATCGAAAGAATGCATTACAATACGTTTTAATGAAGCATTCGAAGTTAAAGCGATGAAAATGAATGGACTATTCAAAATTAAGATGAATACCTTTCTAAAAGAAGCAAGAAAAATCAATGAAAAAGAGAATAAAAAAGCGTTCTTAGGAAAGTTAGGAGAGATCAATTTTGAACAATTTCATAAAATTACTCATCTCGGTGATAAAACGTATCAAAGACTTCATCAGTTGCGGTCAGTAAAAGGAATCAAGCCTGGGAAGGTAGTAGAGACTAAGTGTTCACATTGTCTTCGAGCAAAACTAAGAAGAAAGTCATATAAGAAAAGAAGGATAATTACTTCTGACTTATTACCTTTAACTTCCATTTATACTGATTTAAAAGGTCCTCTCTCTCCACAATCGTTCAATGGCTTCAATTACGTCGCTTCTTTTATTGATGAGGCAACAAGGTATAAATGGGTATATCCAATCAGTCATAAAGATGATGTGGCAGAAGCATTTGAACACTTCGTGCAAGAAAATATTTCCCCGTTATTGAGAAACACAACGAATTCTAATAAACTCCAGTTCAAAATTGTTAAATCAGATGGTGGAGGTGAATATGAAGGTAGATTTACCTTAAAATGCAAAGAATACGGATTTAAACAAATAATAGTTCCCCGTTCAACGCCAGAACTAAATGGTATTGCTGAGAACTACTGGAGGACGTTATTTTCTACCGTCCGCGCTTTTATGTTTTCAGCTCCACAAATTCCGAATAATCATTGGCCTGAGGCCGTAATTTACGCTAATGATGTGTTGAATTGCACTTTATTAGTGCCTGTAGATGGAACTCTGAAGACTCCCCATGAAAGACTGTTCGGCGAGGTTCCAGACCTGAGAAAATTCCACGTATTCGGCGAAAAGGTTTATGTTTTCATTCCAAAAGAGTTGAGAGACAATACTTCACTCCAGGAGCACGCTACGGAAGCATATTTTGTGGGCTTTGATCGAAAGCATATTAATTCTGGACGGTTTCTTCAAAAACTAAACCCTGGATACAAAATTATTATTCAGGATTACGACAATGTGGAATATGTTGGTACTGACCTGAATGAACCATTGGAAGAACAAGATGAATTAAGTATTGATGACTTCCAGACAATGAATAATGAGCATTCACCGATTTCTACCGAGAGTAACAGCGAACAAACTAAGAGCGAGAAGAAAAGAAAAAGAAGCCAAAAGGTCTATCAAAAGGTGCGAAAATCGATTAGACTTATTGAAAAGGAACAAGCCAAGATCGCTCATGCTGCTGTTCTGGAGGAGAAATCGCTGTCTTTAAAGGATGTAATGAATCTGCAAAGCTCAAAAGAAAGAATCCTTTACCTGGATGCACTTTTAGTCGAAATCAAATCGATTGAAGCAAGGAAAGTATGGAAAGTAGAATCAATCACTCATAACAAGACATTATTAAAGACAAAATGGATATTTACTACTAAATTTGATCATACTGGAAGAGAAATAAGGAAGAAGGCAAGATTAGTAGTCATAAGTTGTCTTGCTGTTGAAGGAATTGATTTTACTGAAACTTATGCTCCAGTCAAAATTGCCGTCTTTACGAGTATTTCTTTCTTTAGTGTGTCAATTTAATCTCTATACAGGGTCCTCCCAAAAAAACCGATACCCCCCACTTTTCTACACTTCATCACCTTCCAGCCGTCAAGGAAGGATGAGCGGCATATCAATCGATTGCTTGTGATTCAGGAAGGCCAAATATAATGCTTTTTAGAGGATA
>VKHI01000313.1:0-35154 GCA_015145745.1 Poterioochromonas sp. DS
CCGTCTTTATTGACATCGCCCACACCAGAGACAGCGAAACCGGCCTCCGTTTTGGAATCATTCCCAGAGAAAAGGGCTGATCGAATCTGTCCAAGATTGAGAGTCTTATCAATTATCGCATGTGCGTGTAATATACACGTTGCTCCAATCAAAAGTCTGATTAGTCCTTTACCGATCATATCTAGATATCAATCAAATGAAATTCAGTTTCCTTTTTCTTTCTTCAACCAAATCTTTCCCTGCTCCTCAATTTGTCGGCAGTTGTTACAGTATTGGTATATGTCGGTAGATTCAAATTTTTCTTTTTGGTTGAGATGAGGGAAATGATGGGTTACTTCATATTTGCAGTTTGGATCAGTATAATCCATTCTTTGAATTCCGAATATGTGCTTTCTAGTAGTTTTTTAAGGAATCTTGAAAGTTTGAGGTTAAGTCCCAGTCCTAATAGTCATTTATTGTTTCCTCAAGGGAATGTTCGCTTTATTGTACTTTTTGTTGAAAAGTTTGGACTTGGTAATCGTTTAAGGACTATTGCAGATTGGTACGTGATCTCACTTCTAACAAATCGGAAGCTCATAATAAGCTGGAAGCCCTCAAGCGAGTGTAATATAACTTTCGCTGATATGTTTGAGTCTGTTCCCTCGTCACTTTATTTATTTGAACATCCGCTTCTTGAGATGGATTCAGACGGTTCAGGCATTGCTTCTCTTCAAAAAATTTTTATTGAGCAGGGGATTTCGTATCACTTTTTCCGAGAAACCAATCTTCCATGGACCTCTGATCTAGGCTTTCTCGTTAAGAAAGACATATTTTTAGATCCTAATATCCAAGTTATTGTCACTAATTACGATGGATTGCTAACGCTTGAAGATGTTCCTTGTCATTTTTATCAAGATAAACGACACTATTTATTGTCTAATCTTCGGCCAAGGACGGAGTTCACTGACGCGATACGACAAATCCTCACCACACACTTTTCAGATGTTCTCCCGATAGGAGTACATATTCGAATTAATGATCCTATGTATGATTGGGCTGTTGTCCCTCCCTTAGCAGGTGCGGATAAAGCGAAAGAGTTTGATGAAAGTGCCAAGTTAGAAGATTTTATTAGTTTGATGCAGCAGATTAATCAACACTTTCAATTTGATTTCCCAGTCTTGTCATCGCTATCATCTCAAAAATCTCTTGTCAAGTTTTTTATCGCAAGCAATAGTCCTCAGATTAAAGAGATCGTTTCGAATCTTTTCCCTGACCAAGCAATCTTTTTAAACTTTCCTTCCATGTCACGAAATACTGTTGATGGTATGAAACAGGCTTTTCTGGAATGGTTATTACTATCAGAAATGTCTTTAGTCGTTAATACCTATGGCAGTTCTTTCGCCATGGAGGCTACTCAACGAACGAATATACCATTAGTTGGAGTGTACGAAGGGTATTATATCTATCAAACCTCGGAGTCTTTGCCTTTTTGTGGAAATTTGCAGTTTGCGAAGCTCTTTAGCACTAAAACCTCGAAAACACGATTCACTGAAGGAACTATTGATAATCGAGAGGTAAGAGCAATCTATTGTGTTAAAAAAAATGTGTGTTGATTTGAATCGAACATCTTAAATTATAGATTCCAGCAGTTGCTTTCTCGTTCACTCAATGTGATCATCTTCAAAACTTTGGTATCCCAAATGCTCTCTGTGCGACAGTGAAGTGAAATACAACTCCTAAAGTATTTGATTTTCTTTATTTTAATTAATTTATTCAGAAAAAAAAAAAAGAAAAAGGAAGAAGTCCTCATCGTATTCGTTGAATGATAAATAAAAGAGTCCACAAAAGACAGTTCTTTCTGTAGATTTGAAAATGGGATTGAAAACTCTTCTTTAATAGACTTGGACTTCATCTTTCTTTACTGCATTCCTAGATTTCTAGATTGCTAGATTTCTAGATTCTTAGATATCCGAGCAACTTCAAGAGATGCAAGAAATGGCTACAATCTCAAAATCTCCAACGTTACCATCATATTTCTATCGATTATAGCATCTGCCAAGGCCGTGACAAGCTGAGGAAACAAAGAAGAAAGTCAAAGATTCAACAAAATGGATTCATTAGATCGTTTGAACTTGCTTAAAATTCCACCTGATGTCTTAATTTTATTGGAGTTATATATTGACATTCGAAGTTTGAGATTATGTTCAAGATTTCTCTCGAAACTAGGTTATTTTATGAGACTAAATAAGCTTGGATCTTTAGAATATCTGAGGAGATCAAGTGTTAGATCAAGATTTAATCCGAGAAGAATATCTTTACTGTTAAAGCATCTTCCAGGGATTAGAGATGTATCCAGATTCTCTGGCGTTCATACTTTGGATTTGACGGGTTGTAACGGAATTGCAGATGTCTCAATTCTTAGTGAAGTTGTCAATTTATACTTGAGTGATTGTCCTGAAATTACGGATGTATCTATGTTAGGAGGACAACACACGTTGTTTTTGATGAATTGTAACGGAATTACAGATGTGTCTATGTTAGGCCGAGTGCATACTTTAAATTTGAGTGATTGTAAAGGAATAACCAACGCATCGAAGTTAGGAGGAGTCCATTCATTAACTTTGATTAATTGTAAAGGAATTACAGATGTATCGATGTTAGGTGGAGTGCATACATTAAATCTGAGTGGTTGTGAAAGAATTACGGATGTATCAATGTTGGGCGAGGTGCATACGCTAGATTTGAGTGGCTGTGTAAGACTTACAGATTGTTCGATGTTAGGCAGAGTATCGATATTAAATTTGAGTTTCTGTCATGCAATCACAGATGTTTCCATGTTAGGAGATGTACACACATTAAATTTGAGTCGTTGTGAAGGAATTACAGATGTATCGATGCTGGGGAGAGTCTGTACATTAAATCTGAGTGGTTGCGATAGAATTCGAGATGTATCTGCGTTAGGACGGGTGCATTCGTTAGATTTGATTGGTTGTAAAGGACTTACAGATTGTTCGATGTTAGGAGATGTACATATATTAAATTTGAGTTATTGTCATACGATTACCGATGTGTCTAAGTTAGGAGGTGTACATACATTAACTCTGATAAAATGTAACGGACTTACAGATGTGTCAATGTTAGGTAGAGTGCATACATTAAATTTGATCAAATGCCATGCAATCACGGATGTATCGATGTTAGGGAGAGTGCACACTTTAGATTTGAGTGGTTGTCAAGAAATTTGGGATGTGTCTATGTTAGGAGGGGTGCATACTTTAATTTTGAGCGGTTGTCGAGAAATCGAAGATGTATCGCAGTTAGGAGGAGTGCACACCTTAAATTTGATCAATTGTAGTAGAGTCACGGATGTATCGCAGTTAGGTGGTGTCCATACATTAGTTTTGAGTGGTTGTTTTAGAATTAAAGATGTATCACAGTTAGGGAGAGTGCACACCTTAAATTTGAGTGGTTGTCAAGAAATTTGGGATGTGTCTATGTTAGGAGGGGTGCATACTTTAGTTTTGAGTGGTTGTTATGGAGTTAAAGATGTATCGCGGTTAGGAGGCGTGCACACCTTAGATTTGACTGGTTGTAGTAAAATCACGGATGTATCGCAATTAAGAGGAGTGCATACTTTAGTTTTGAGCCGTTGCCAAGGAATTAAAGATGTATGGCAGTTAGGAAGAGTGCACACCTTAGATTTGAGTGGTTGTGAAAGAATTACGGATGTATCGCACTTAAGAGGAGTCCATACCTTAAATTTGATCAATTGTAGAGGAGTCACGGATGTATCGATGTTGAGAAAAGTACATAGATTAATATTGAAATAAAAGATGGTAAATCAATTTTAGCGAGGTGAGAATATCAGAGTTGAGAGGAAAACTTGAAAAATCTATTCTAGAACTTTTCCATCGAAAAATTTCTTTTTATTTTTGAGTTTCCTCGCTTAGTAGTCTTTTCCACACAGCAATTTATGGATGAATTGCAGTACGAAAAGCTTAGGACATAATTTTGAAAAATTATAGAACTAAAATCAAAATATCTCCTGAAAGCATCCATATTGAGATAAAATCGTTAATTGTCAATTTGAAATTATTATTTTTGTTCGTTGCTATCGTAGGTCTTTATTTCAATATTGAAAGAATTTATCTATTTGAATTGAGTAAGAGATTAAATTAAACATGAAACAAAATAAATCTCACAACAGCAACAAGGAAAAGGGAAAGAAAGAAGTATGTGAGGAAAACAGCTAATATTATACATTTTCACTAACACTTTGAGACTTTTGCCCTTTCATAGCATTCTTTTATAAATAATAAACAAAAAAAAACTAATAATTATAACAAGCAATTCTTTCTGCCTATTTTAAAATGTATTTTGATTTGGATTTAAAGATATTGAAATACTTTTTACACAATAATGCACCAGAAATCGCTTATAGACTAAGCATCAAAGTTATGAATCTTCTTTCTGCATTGGAACATTTAATCGAATCCTTACAACTTTTTGAGGAGGTGTTTTCACCATTCTATTATTAGTCTTTCGTGAAAGAGGATGATGAATTTGTTGTTGTCGAGGAGGGAGCTGATTATTTTGTTGTTGTTGATGTAAAGCATAAAGCTGAGCTGCAACAAGTTTTGATTTTCCTTGTGGTGACGGTGTTCGATCAGTACCACTTAACTTCCGAGGACTCTTTCGGGGAGTCTTTCGAGGACTTCGACGTGGACTTTGACTATAATCATAATCATCAAAACTGTTTGATAAATTGCTTAAAGGACGATTACTCTGACTTCTTTGTTGATTATGATTATAATTATTGCTATATAATGGTGATCTTGATTTTGTCTGAAGAGTTGGTGTAGATAATGAAGATCTTAATTTATCTGGATGATGATGATTATTATTATATTCATTTAATAAAAATAAATCTTTAAATGACTTCTTTGAATAACACATGGGACGACTGTCACGTAACGGCATAATGGTCGGTTGATTTAATGCTGCTACAAAATGATGGTCAGGAATTTCTTCTTCTTTCTTCAGGATGGACCGAGGATTGGGAGGTTGGTACTGTTGCTGATTCGAGTAATGCTTCGGAGATGAGTTTTGCCGCCTATCTGGAGTTGATTCATCATTAGAAGCGGCGATACCACTCATAGGTAATGAAACAATATCATCGTCAAAGAGGAGAGGTCCAGGTTCAATAAGTACAGCTGGGTGAGAGGGGGTAACTGGAAAAGAATTCGAGTGAAAATTGCGATGTAAAGGTTGAATATCGATTTCTAATCGAAGATCTAATCCAAAGCGATTTAATTGAGGCGATTCTTCTGGTTCACTCATTCCAGAGGTTGATCTCTATTGTAAATAAGTTAGAGAAGAATTCAATCATCTAATTCATATATTACCTTAAGTTTAGGATCAGTAAGAATCTTTGTAATAATTCTTTTTGTTTCAGCAGATGTATTTCTAGGAAATTTGGCGAATGTATGACCAGCGACTTTATTTTTACGGATAGTATCTGCACTTTGAGCTCTTCTCATCTTTACTAATGAACTTGGTGAATATTGATCTGATCCGCTGGACTTTGTTGTATCAGCTGTGCGAGGTCGAGAGTGAGACAAACTTAATGATGGGTCAATTCCACTCGTGGTAATAGTTGGGTTTGTTTGAGTTATAAGAGAATTGGATGCCATGCTTTGACTGATTTCAGGAGGGGAAACCGTACCAAGTCGATCGTTCGATGAAACCAAAGAGCTTTGAATCTTTGATATGTTGGGACTATGAGGTCTGGATTCCATGCTGGACGAAGGACGACTCACTCCAGGTGATGAAAAACGTTCTGTTCGACTTCTAAAAGAAGAAGTTTCGTGAACAATTCCAAAAATAGGTCTGGATGTTTCTGCCCACGGATCAGGTAAGCGGTATTTATCTGGGCTTAAAGGAAGATCTTCTCTTTTCTCTGGAGGGTTCTATTGAACGGATGAAAATGGTTGAGGGAGTATAGGGGAAGTTAAAGAGAAAAAGGTCTTACATAATGCAATCGCGCTTGAGAAGAAATTGTCTTGACTCGAGAAAAAGGTCTGATTTCACCTTTCCTCTCATGTGCCTTGATCGGTTTCTCGAATACATAGGGAAACTCGATAGGTTTTTTGGGACCTACATCAGGGGGAACTCCAAACTTCCTGACAGCCTGGGGAAATATTGTTCCCTTTTGATTCCAATGAATTTGTTCTTCCACACTCCAAGAATCAAAGCCAGCAGTAACCGAGGCCTGATTCAGAGGAGGGTTATTGAGAGGATCCTCATAAAAGATTTTACGAAATGCTTTCACATTCGACTTGGGATTCGCAATCTTATCCTTATTTCCTGTCGCGATCGCGGCTATAGAGTATGCGAAATGTGATCCTAATATTGATGCTTCGGATTCTTGTTCAAATTGCCATTTCGGGTCAGCCTCGGACTGAGTTATTGAACCTGTCCGTAACATATGAATCTATGGAGTGAGTCAGTGTATCAAATATTTCTCGAAAAGTCCCAATGTTCATCCGCTCATGCAGATAAACTTAACGTAACGGCAATCTTCGATTTGCTTAAATTTGCGTCACACAAAGTAGTACAACAAAGCTAATTCGGGACCCCACCAAAGACCCAAGCCACTTTCTTTCTAAAATTGAAGTGTATTTATTCTTAAATTTTCCCCGCGGGAACCCAAGAACTTGGTGATAGAAAGGCAAACGAAAAAAGGAGATATATGTTAATAACCCATTCAAAATTGATCCTATCTAACGAAAAAAAATGCCAAAAAATAATATTTACAAGCAAATTCTAACTGAACTATTATTTTTTTGAAGGAAGCTTTGATGTTTCATAGATAATTCCTCTTAATAATTGCTTCACAGGTTCACTGACACCAATAAGCTTCGCTATATCTGAGTACTGATCACAATAATTCGTAAAACCTATCAAACCTTGAACAGCATTTTGCAACGCTTCACCGCCATTAGGAGGAGGAACAAGCGATCTCAGTTGTGCATAAGATCGTTGTTTCGATGAAATATCTTTACTTGAGCTCGCGAGCAGTCCTTTTTTAGCAGCATCATCAGCAACCTCAGCAACTAATTTTTTAATAGCTTTTCCATTCCCATCACCCACCTCACTTTCAGAATCCATATCACTGCTATAAGCACCATTCACCCCTTCAAGCAAAGAACCACCTTCATTGAAAGTATTTGGATCCACTTCAGCGAAAAGAATTTTTCTTTCCCATTCTTTTAAATTATCATCACCTTCAACTTCTTCTCCTTCGTTCTCATCTCCAGTTGTTAGAATAGACGAAGAAGGAGCAGAAGTTCGTCGAAAGTCTCTAAAGGAGATATTATGACGCTTTTTAAACGACTCTAACCAACCATTCGATCCTTTAAACTCGATGTTTAATTTTGACGCGACTAATTTCGCTTTTTCAACGATCTTTGGACCAGAGACAGAATAATTTCTTTGTTGAGCAGAAACTATCCACTCACATAAGCGCTGATCAAGAATCAAAGCATTCCTCGACAATCTAGGTTTTAGTAATTTCATATGCTGGTTACTTAATGGTGCAACATTCTGAGAAAGATCAATAATTTGTTGTCGATTTTCTTTAATTCCTGTTATTGTGCTTGGAGCGATTCCATAAATGCGTGATATCTCTTCGTAAGTCTTTCCTTCATCAATCAATTGTAATACTCCTTGCTTTTGTGAAATGGTAATTGCATTATGTTTCCTTCGTTTTGATTCTGGTGCATATTGATCTCGTTCAGCCATAGATACTGAGACCTCCACGACAGCCACCGGAGATTCTGGTATAGCCACAGCAGGTTCGTGGGCTGTCAATCCATTGTTATTTCCAGGATCCTCCAAGCTATCTTTCTCTTCTAAAGGTCTTTTATTCCCTTCTACTTTCTTCATTTTAATTGATTGATATGCTTGTTCAGATAAATGCAAAAGATACTCGTCTAATAATTTTAAAAAAGAAAACTCGTTTGTGAGAAAAAAAATGAAACACTTGCAAATCTGAAATAACCTGATTAATCAATTCGTAGAAAGATTTAATAAGTCATTTGGGTGAGAATTACATCGAAAAGGAAATTAGGGACTTACCGAGGTAATAGATAGCAATAAAACTTCACCAAAAGAAAAGTTTTCCTGATTCTAAAAACTAAAACCTTTCACCTGTTTAATTACCAATTTGATTGAATGAAGATTTAACAGTTTTCTACAGTTTTTCCGGGAAAAAAGGTCTGACATCCTATATGCATAGCGTATGCGTTTCTTGCAGTTGCTATAACTATGCATATCCTTCTTAATGCTCGAGCTGCTGAACAAGAAATCGACGAAATTCATTTCTCCTAAGCACAAATCAACTCCGATAAGAAATAGAAATGTTTCGAACCACAATTCAGCGAACAATCGTATCTGCTACAAGGAGAAATCACCCTTTTGCAGCTTCAATCCTTTCGACCAATGCATCGAAGCGAAGTCTTTCCATCTTTCAAGACTTCGATGATGATTTGGACCGATGGCCAAAGGCGAAGCAAAACTCCGTCGTAAACGTATGTCCTCAAGGATTTAAGATGGTGGTAGAACGTCTGGGTAAGCTCCATCAGATTCAAGAAGCTGGGTGGTTTGTTGCCGTGCCTCTCATCGATTCGATCAGATTCGTTGTCGATATGAGAGAAAAGGCACTTTCTATCTCTCCTCAATCTGCCATCACAAAGGATAATGTGCATGTTCATGTTTCCGGGAACTTATATTGCCAATTTATTGATGCAGAGAGAGCTGCTTATGGATCGAAAAATCCACTCTATGCAGTGAAGCAGCATGCACAGTCAGCCATGAGAGCAGCAATTGGTGAATTAGAGTTGGATGAGATTCTTCATGCTCGCGCTAAGCTTAATGATATTATTAAAGGATCTGTTCAAGAGTCTGCCCTCGCTTGGGGTTTGGATATCAAGAGATATGAGATCACAGAGATTACTCCAGACAAATTTATCACTGAAGCTATGGATAAGCAAGCTGCAGCAGAAAGAGATCGTCGTAAGAAGGTGTTAGAAGCAGAAGGAGACAAAAGAGCTGCTGAGCTTGAATCCGAAGGAGAAAAAATTAGATTGAAGAACGAATCAGAAGGTATGTTGATTAAGATCACCAATGAATCGGAGGCAAAGAAGAAACAGCTTTTACTTGAGGTAAGTTTTAAAATTCCGAACCTACAGTAGCTCATAAACTTGTGCTAGGCGGAAGGAGAAGCGTCAGCTATTCTCGCCCGTGCAAAGGCTCAGGCAGATGCTATTCGTATGGTTGCAGAGGCCTTGCAATTACCCAATTCAGCCGATGCGGCGAAGCTCGCAATTGCGCAGAGTGTATGTCTACAATATTCCTTTTGATTTGCTATTTCTTACTTAGTTTCTCGTTTAGTATATTGACATGTACTCGGATATTGGCCAAAAGAGTAATACCATGATCTTCAATGATCGTCCAGCTGATGTAAATGCCTTACTTGCTCAAGCAGCTACAATTATCAAGGCCACTGATGCAAAGAAAGACGATTCAAAGAAATAATTTAGAACTGAGTTATCTAATGTATCATAATTATTTGCCTCTTCTGTCAAACTCTCTCAAATTGCTGTCTGAAAGAAACGCAAATTCCTAAATCGTCTTCCTATTTTCGTAGATCACTCAATTTCGATTGACCATCGAAATCAATCATGGTGAGCAAACTTTCTACTCCACACATTTCAAATAAGAACTTTCTTGCATGATATTTGATCATATATTTTGATTTTTAATCAACTCTTTCTTCATATTATGCAATTTTTTGCTCTGAAATTGCTGAAGAAATTGTTGAGTTGTGTATGAAATGCTTTTTTTTTTGTTCTTCTTCTGACACTCACAAAATATTTGTTTTGAAAACATTGTACTAACTTTTTTTCTTCTTCTGTTTCTTTACAGTCACAGTTAGATGGAGATAAAGTAGACCACTTTGGACGGACCATTCCTGGTTCCGACAGCAAGGCTGATCCAGATCGCGCTGAGCGATCTGATTCAAGAGGAAGACGACCGAGATCACCGCCAGGGCACTATGGCAATAACAATGGAGGCGGTAACTATCGAGGCAACAACAGAGGTGGTGGAAATTATCGTGGCGGAGGTGGCGGTTATGGAAATAGTGGATTTCCTGATCGCCGCTCCTATGAAGGTAAGCTTCTTCCCTGTCTAGCTCCCTCGATCTTCCCAAACCTTGTCATTTACAGGTTCAGGATATGGCTATCGCCGATCTTTCGATGAAACAAATAAAGATGAATTTTATACTTCCGAATATGTTCCACCAAAGATCCAACCGTTAATGTCTTTTAAATCTTTTATACAGACACAACCCGAGGATCATCCACCAGAAATTTTCCAGCAAATGTATGAGCAATATAACATTGATTATTTAGGCTATTTCTCTGAATCATTCTTTAAAGCCTCCATGGGTGAAGAATGGTTTCAAGATCGTTATAATCCGATTAATATTATGAATATTGAAAAAGAGTCGGCGACTTGGGCTCTCGATGAAAGTCGTCGTTTTAAACAAAAGCTTGTTGATAATCCTGTTTCTTTTATTCAAGCATGTTCTTTAGAACCAAATGCACGTCATCGTGATGCAGATTTAGCGAATGATGAAGTTGTATTATCGGGCAAACATTTACCTGGTCATGAAAATCGCACCGTTTATGTGAGTGGAATTCATGCATGTTGTCCTAAAGCTGTATTACAGACAGCAATTACTAATGCTTTGACGAATAATGGCACTGAGGAAGGCAATAAACCTGATCGTATCGTTATCTCACAGCCTGTCTGGAATAGCCGCCAGCTAGACAAATTTGAAAGGTAAGAAGCCGCTTAAATGTTCTCAAACTGTTCTTATTAGACATTATATGAGTATAGAACTGCATGGGTAGTGATGCCAACGTCTTCTCTCGCACGTCAGGCTATGAATATCCTTCGTGATACTGTTGTCAAAGTGCCAAGTGTACCAGATCCAAAGACTGGTCTCACAGGAACCGCGTTTACGTTCACAATTCAAGCTGCGTTGCATTCACCTCGACATTTACCTGTCGCACCTGAACATCTAAGCAGCGTGGGAAAAGTTCGCGCCGATGTTATTCGTGCGATGCATCTCGCCCATCTCCTTGATGAAGATCGTGAAATTCCCTCAGAACAACGATTACATGAAATTCTACTTCATCCTAGTGTTACTGAAGCAATTAAGAAGCCCGTTGATCATTTGGATGTTGCGATTGCTTATCTTCGTCGTGTCCATTTCGTTGCATTTTATTCTGGCAAGCGTTATCGTGATGAATCTCACCTTTTGGCGATGGCTCCTGCTGTCCTGTATCGCAGTAAAATCTACGCACCTGCCCCTAATGAAAACCAGCCCTATTCAGTGACGAGCATCCTCGGTGAGATCAAACAAGGGACGGACTCGAATACTCTGGTTGTTCCAGCAGAAGAGAATGAAGAAGGAGGAAACTCTGAGAAGGCCGAGGAAACACCGGCAAATCCCAATGAAACCGGTTCTGTACACTCCTCAAAGGCAGAAGACAGTGGTGATGCTGTAATGGATACGGCCACTAATGCCGCAGATGGTGAAATCTCTGAAACTAAAGCAACTCCTCAAAAACCTCCTGCGCCTCCTTTACCACCTGGTTCATCAGGTTCCGTGGTCTTAGCCTTTAAAGGAGCTCCTGTTGCAGATCGTAAGATTGGCCCAATCATAGCTGACTTAACTCAGAAGTTAGCAATTAAGAAAGCTCGTGCGCAAGATCCAAGCTTACCAGGAACAATTGATGAAGAGGATGCGCGACAACTTGAGAATATTCAGGATCGAACTAACGAAGAGTTGATTAAAAGTCGTTGCAAGTTTGAAATTGATGACAAATGTCGCTGTTGTTTCCCTTACTGCAATAAGCTATTCAAGGCAGTTAGTTTCTTAGTGAAGCATATGAAGACCAAGCATACTGAATTCGGCTTCGAAGCGCTCTTACAAGATGCTGAACCTTTCATGAGGAGACGATATGAACAAGAGGATATGAGTGCTCGTCCTTTGCCACCGGTTGAGGTCGAGAGCTTCCATGGTATTGAGTTAAGATCTGTGAAGGATATCGTGGAAAAGTATATGAAATCGTTATTTCCTCTTCCTCCACCACCTTCTCTAATCGCTCCACCGCCACCTGGTTTTGTGGGCAGTGGTCCAATGCCTCCAATGATCCCACCCCCTCTACCCGCCGGACCTCCACCTTCGAGATACAACCGAGAAGATTCTTATCGTGGCGGCGGTGATTCCTATCATCGAAAACGCAGTCGGAATTACTCAGACGATGTTCCAAACGACAGCAATGGTCCCACAACCTTTTCTGTTGATAATTCTCCACCTCCACAAGGTTCATTTAACCGAAGAAAATCTTTCCCACCTCCTGGCCCAGGAAAGCTGAATGCTTATTTAGATGTTGATGCACCAAAGGTAACTAACGCTATTCATTTGATTTAATATCAAAATTTTCTCCACATTTAGTCAAAGTTATGTTGTATAATCCGTCTTCATAATTTGTTACAATGTTGGTATATTGAAAACCTATATATTGATAGAATTTTATTTTCTGCTTCTTCTATTTTGTGTTTGTACTCTTTCTTTCCGTTTATCATGAGTAAGGGAAATACGATCATCGAGATAATGTGTCTTTCTATGTTCTATAGTTTGACATTTGCATTGTTTCATTTGTGGTCGTAAAGTACTTTATTCATTAAGTGGTAGCTGTGAAGGATTGAGGAAGGCCAGAAGATTGTATGAATGAATTGTATCAAGGGTTAAGGGATTTATCTTTGTGTTATTAATGATGGTACAAGTCATTGTCTTGTATTGTCGAACACTTAGTATCTCTACATTTGTTTCCATTGTTTGTCGTGTGATATTTCATATGATTATTCTAATTTTTTCTTCTTGTTTTTCGTAGGAATCAGTTGTTGACGTTGATTATGGTGTGGCGGTCTTACCAATCTTAAAGAAGCGAAAGTTAGGTTTGAAAACTGCTGCAGTGACTAAGTTGGGAGCCGCAACTGAGACCAATTCTTCCTCGAATGAAGCCCCTATAAATAAGGGTGAAACTGACACTCCAAATGCATAATTAAGATATACTATTTCATATTCAATTTATTTTCGTTTCTATTTTTCTTTCCGCTTGAAATACTCTCCCTAAAATTAAAATAATAATGAATCATCGTTTATTGATGTTGTAGTTGTTTTTCAAGTCACAGTCGATGCCGTGAGTTTTATGAAATTGACAGAAATTATTTCATTATTATTTACATGAACAACGCTCTATTAGTACCTCCTAATTAGAGGGAATAAATGAAAAGTATTTCTCTTTTTCTCTTTTAATAAGTCAAACCTCCTCTTAAGATAGCTGCACCAACCTTCAATCTATATTCACTCATCTCAGCTTGACTATAGGTAAGAGGAAGATCATCCGAGATATAATCAGCACACATAATAGTAAACATGCCACAATCAAACCCATTCCTTTGTTGTGGTACATGATTCTCTTGACTAAACTTCTTCCACTCTGATTTATCTATCGTCATACTATATTTCTCACGTCCTTCATCAATAATCCATCTCTCTGCTGCATTTAAATAGGCTGTACCTGATCCAGACATTGAATCATAGTAATGTATCTCCTTCTTCTGTATATAGATGACTAATAATGTCCAATGAGTATTATGAAGATTCACTGGGATAATAATTTTTTCTTTCTCAAAGATATTAAACTTTCTTGTCCATCGTTTAATATTACTATAATTATATTGTCCATTCTCTAATAGTTTTGTGAAAAAGAATGAATTAAAATAATGTGATGTTCTTTGTTTTTGTTTCTTTTGATGCATTTGTTCATCTCTTTCCATTAGAATCGACATATAAAAATTAATCACTTCATCGTTTAACCAGGTACCTGGTGATAAACAAACGAAATGATTACGTGTCATTTCTATATTAAATTTATCAATGATGACATCATCGGTATGTGGACCACGTAATATTCTTTCAACTTTATTTCTTTCTTCTGATGTTAATGGTTGTAGACGACCTTGCAATAATGGTGAATCAATATCCATTTCTTCTAAATCAGAATCCCAATCATTAGGTTGTGTCGTTTTATTGGATCGCATCTCTGCTTCGATTCTCTCTGTGATGGTAAGATCTCTCGTTGCTGATCCTTTGAGAAGGTCTTCTTCCTGCTCCTTCATAAGGATTTGAAGAGTTTTCAAATATTCTGTATAGGAGTTGGGTTTATGTATTGGTGCAGCTGATAATCGGGTTGTTGTAAGGGATAGTTCTGGTGGTGTGAGTGTGGCTTGTGTTGATGGGGTGGCGGAGAGGATTTGAGGGAATTTGATTGAGTTTGCCCCGACATTATCGTGCGAAAGGTCAATTACATTTGATGACTGGGGCAAGTTGAGTGAATTCACTATCAAGAAGGAATAAGCATTCGCTAATATGATGCAATGAATGATCTTTTACCTTGGCGATTTTCATTAAACTTCCTTTGCCTCGCCGTCAAGTGAGATGTGGAAGATAGAGGAAGAAGCATTGAAGGAACCATATGATAACGAAGCTTCACTCTAGATGGTCGTCCCCAAATTGAGACAGAATCCATATTCAAATTTCTCTCTTTGCTGTTTGTTGAGAAAAATTTATAATAACAAGTCGCTTTAGCAAAGTATTTCTTCCTTTTAGGTCTCTCGTTTAAGGAAACTAACGATGTGGACGAGGGCTGTGGAGATGCGGTTATGGTTATTGTATATAGATGAAGGAAGGATGAGAGAAAGTTGTTGTGATGGTTTTGGTTCTGGAACAGGCGTGATTTTCCGAACGTAATTTTGAGCTTTTGTCTTCTGAAAATCGCTTTTGTTAGAAGGAAGAAAGCGCTTTTAGGGCGGTTGATCGTTTCATAAAATTTAGTGAATCATCAAGCGAATCATTTAGCTTGGACTATATCGCTAGGGAACTTGTTTTATTGGATCAAGAGTACAAAAGGAATTAGAAATATTTATCCAGTAATAGGAAAATGTCATTTGAACCAGAGAAAGTTCCACCATCTTTTCAAATCTCTCGTCAATTAGATCAAGAGAAAATTACCTTTCTAACAAAACGTATAGAAGAATTATTAAGATCAAATAATGATTTACGTTCAGGTGCATCACAAAATGAAAAAGATACTCATGATATCGTTTTATACTTTCAACGTGAAATGGAAATTAAAGATGATATTATTTTACGTCTAAATGAAGAACTGGTGAAATGTCAAACACAATTAAAATTTGAAGTAGAAAGAATTAAAAAACAATATGAATCAGAATTACAAGAATTAAAATTAACATCAGAACATACAATTACAAATTTACAGACGAAATTAACTTCATTAGAAGCTGATTTAAAAGCTGTTGAAGTCTATAAAAGAGAAAAAGATTTACATGAAGAAGCAGTGAAAAAATTAGAGAAAAATATGCAACAACAACGTGAACAATTAATTGATGCAATGGAAGAACAAGAAAGACGGTTTTTAGAAGAAAAGTCACAAATATTTAAAGAATTAGATGAACAGAAAGCCGCTTTCCGTGAGGTTGCATTAAATGAAGCGAGATTAGCTATGAGTGAAGAAGCGAAGAAAATATTAGCTGATAATAATAGAATGTTTGAAGAATTAAAATTTCATCATGCTGAAGCTGTTCAATTTCAAGCAGAAAAGGTAATAATAACAGATCATCTCTCTTCTCTCTTTGTCGTGAGGATTCTTACCTTCTACTCTCACCTTCTTTAGGCTGTCATGACCACAGAGCTGACTACGGCAAAGCGAGAACTATCACTTTTAGCAGAGAAAGAGATAGAATATGCCAAACAAGCTCATAATCGCTCGAAAGAAATCAAAGCACTTAGAGAAAGAGTAGAACAACTTGAGAAACAACAAGCAACGAATATCGAAAAATTCAAAACAAGAGCTAAAGAACTCAAAGCAACTGTCACAAAAGAGTTAGAAGAAGCAACATTAGATGCAACTGGTTTAAGACGACTTTTGAATATAAAGAATAAAGAATTAAAGCATATGAAGTCATTAGCTGCGACCATTCTAGCACAACGAGAAGAAACTGAACAATTCTTCTTGGAAGCATTGCAAGAGGTGAAAGAAGTGATAAGACAAGAGAGAAAACGTGAACAACAACAAATTCAACAACAGCAACTGAATAATGCCAAGCGAATGAATAATACGTTTGGAGGAACTGGAGGAGGTACTACCTTCCCTCCACTGAATATAAAGCAATCAAATATGCATCTGATGGAACCACGAAGGACAAAACCTACAGAAATTCAATTAGGTTCTTTAGAGAAGGTAAGTCGGTGCTTATATTACTATCTTCTTTCTTTTCACCTCCTCTATCTGTAGGTAACGATCTCTGATCTCACATGGGAGGATAAAGAACTAGTCCTAAGAGTTCTCTTCGCTAAAATGAACGGTGCAAGTGGTAAAGCACCAAAAGTCAGTAATTTAGGACCAAAACGATTTGCTAATACCAATCCTGAAGCAGTGTTCATCTCAGAAGGAGCTAATCTCCCTGATCATCACCAGATGTCCAACGCTTTAGGTTATTTCGAAGTTCGTCAAGGAGATGAAAGCCCAAAATCTGTTCCTTCATCATATTCTTATGATTTGAATCAGGCGACCGGTAGTGGTGACGAGGGGGATTTCAATCAGAGTAAGAGTCTGACAGGACCTGGTGTCGTGACATTCCAAGATGATTATGAATATCCGCAACCTTCCCCTTCCTTTGATAGTGGTCTGAATATCTAGAAGTATATTGGTGCAATCGATATAATATTAGTTTTCATGTGCTTTATTGTATAATTTTCAAATATGTTCGTGTTTAACCCTTTTCTTTATTTGCTTTGATATAATATTTGTGATGGAATCAATGATAAAAACCTGGTGCTTAAGAAAGTTATCTTTAAATAATATGAACAAATAATTTCGATAGTAACTTCAAAAAATAATAAAAACCTCAAACAAATCCTGAAAACATTAAAATATAATCAATTGAAAAAAGAAAAAAAAACATTACAGACAATACTTCTATTTACATATGCTTATATGAGGATTTATTAACTGTTATTATTAAAAGGGTATTTCATTCTATACTGGAGAATCTTCTAATATCGGAGTAAGATTATTGTCTAATCCTCCAGATTGACGAATAATTAATTCTTTCATCTCTTTATTTTCATCTAGAACTGATCTCATGCTAGCAGTAAGAAAGTGAATCACTTTCCCGGTAACTTTATCTCTTTTCAGAGAAGATAGTGGCGGTGGAGGTCGATCATCTAAAATGAGAGTAAGAGTCAGGGATTAAAGTATTGTAATTCAACAAAATGGTACCTGTTACTGTGACGGCCAACTCGGGAACGATGGGGTTCAACCTGTTCTCCTGTTCTGGCTGATTGATAACAGTTACTTCGTTTTCTATTTGAGTGATACCGCTACGACCACTTGGCGAATTAGGTACAATGCGTGCACTGACATTTTCACTACTATTCCGAGTGATCAGTGCTTGTTTCCCAGGATGCTTCTTCATCATTCTGGTCTTTTTTGCCTTATTTGCTATTGTATGAAAGAGGTAAAATAGAGATCGAAAATAGAACCACGAAAAGATAACTTACCATTCACTACATAAGCTTTAAATAAATTATCCTTTTCTTCATCTGAGAAAATTTGATGATTTACAATGAATAGGAAATAATAGAAAGAGGGAATAATAAATGTTGCAATCATGACATATAATGAAATATTTGATGGTTCATAGCCGAGAATACCAATTGAACAAAACAAAAAGATTAATATTGTGATCACTGCACCGAATTTTCCTAACGGACTACTAAACTCTCTCGAAAGACTTGAATAGTTAGAGGAGAATATCAAATATGCAAATGCAGTAGCAATGAAAACAATATAACCTGCTAGAATGCTAATATTTGAAACAGCAGATAGAAAAAGAGGGGAATAAAAACTTATTACATTAATAAGCAAGCAAAGAGAAATACCACAGAAGAGGCCAACATAAGGAGTTCCAAAGTAAGGCGCTGTCCAACTAAAGCATTTTGGTAAGAATCCAGATTGCGCCATACAAAGTGATTGTCGGGCATAACAAAATAAGAATCCGAATGCCATGGAGAACAGTCCAGGTATTGATAACCATTTTGCTTGTGAGAGAGTTATCGAGAAAATATCTTGAAAACCATAAGAAAGTGGATAATTAATATTACTTCCGATGGCAGTAATTCCAGGTGATTGCGAACAACTAATTGTTATTAAACCAACAGCTGTGAGGACGAAAAGAAGCATACTTCCTATCATTGCTCGAGGAATATTCTTCCTTGGATTCTCAATATCCTTACTCATCAATGGCAGATATTGTATACCAAGATAATTCCCAGACGATTGAGCGAGAAAGGCAAAGATAGAATAATCGTTAAAGATTTGTTCAGAGGTTGCCCATTTATTAAAATCTACATTAGGTAACGATCCAAACAAATAAATGAACAATAAACCTAACACTACACATGCTAATATATTATTAAAACTCCAAAAAAGTCTACCTCCGACAAGACATGTACAACCAATAATCACGTAAATCACTATACAATAACTTATTAGTATCCCTGCATCAGCTTCTTTGACGCTATCATCGTTTCCCTCATCATCCCCATGATTTGCAATTACTAAAGGAATCTTAGCCAAGGAATAAACAGCATATGCAACGTAAAAGAGGTTTAGAATGATTTCATAGCAAGCAATTAAGAAGCCTGCCCAAGGATGTATGAATGCTCGAACAAAGCCATAAACTCCTCCAGAGAAAGGCAATGCAGAAGTCATTTCAGCAAGACAGAAGGTCAAACAAAGGTAACCAATACCGGTTACAAGAATATTGAAGATGGCAATAGCGTAACCTGCATCAAAAGCTGCATTAAAACCATTAAACTGTCCCCCGATAACAATCGTGACACCAATTAAGAACAAATCAATCTGACTAACTTTGCTTTCTAAGATCCAATTGGAGGGTAATGACTTACTGCTATTGTCATTGTTGTCTGTACTCTCTGGAGTTTGTATCGCATGAACTTTTGACATATTTCTTCTTAAAAAGATTTCTCCAAACAATATACTTTATTGAACTCTCTTATGATTTGAGATTAGAGAATCTGGAATACCCCACCTCTTTTCTCTCATCAGATTTTCATTCCACCCATACATGTCCAAGATTTGGTCGACACTTCATCAACGGCAACAACTTCTGATGATTGAAGAATCAGAAAACAAAATTTGACATCTTCAATGCCTTGCTATACTGTAAAATTATGAAAAGGAGAGCTTTCTCTCGACTATTTATTTCGTGTTATTGATTATTTTATGAATAGATTGATACAGCAGTGAAAAGAACAACTAGAAGAATAGACAATGCACCAAAAAAAAAAAAAGAATTTATACTCTACATACAAACAACAAATAAGAATAATAATAATAATCATCGTAAGATGAGTGAGAGCTATACATATTCTTAAAGAAAAGTTATTATAGAAGATTGTCGTAGAATCTGCAAGATTGACGTTGTCACTTTCTTAAACTGTGTAAATTCGGGATTTCCTTCATTTTGACTACCAACCTGCTTCTCATCAGCAGCATCGTCATCTAATATTTCCAACAGCTCTTGCAGCGTACGCATCATCCGTTGTGTTGCAACAGGTTTTTCCAATGATTTAAATTCATTCGATGTATAGATGTTGTATAAAGCCTAGAAAAGAAATGGGAAATAAGGTGGAAAATAATGGAACCAGTTGGTCGCTTACTTGACTTATCAAAGTACCAATAGACATATCATCTAATCTCAACTTCCTTAAAATAGCTGTGAACTGTTGAATCAGGGAAAGATAGACATCATCATCCTTTTCTCCTTCATTTTTACTCCCCTTTAACTGTGATTGACGATGATGTGGTGTTTCTAATAGCTTTTTCCGACCAACACTACAAGCTGACAGATTAATAAAGATACCAATAACAGCTGAAAGGATTTGACTATCTGTATGTTGAAGAAGAATAAGGAAATCTTTTTCAATCTTTTGATCTAATAATACTTCAATAACTCGAGTTATACGTGTTAAATTGCCTAATACTCGTAATGTTTCTAGCACAACTTCAGAGTTCTCATGGAATAATGAATTACTTAATTGAGTGGAGAGACCAATTAAACATTTTTCCAATCTCTGACAGTTCTTCGTCTCCGCGGTTGTTAGTGGCTGACCAACTCCTTGACTTGATGTCTTTGGTCCATTTAAATACTATCATGACAGGAATTATGTGGAGATATGGCGATGAATATTGCTATTACCTGACAAGAATAATATGTAAGATTCGTTAAAGCTGCAACCACATTTAATAGCATTTCCTCCTGTTCTAATGATTGATCACAAATTGTTAATAACTCTAACATAGTCTACAAAGCCGCGATTAAAAATTAGAAAAGTAGAACAACAACAGGGGAAAGAAAATGTACCTGTAGGTTCTCATATTTAGATCCAACATCCATACCAACTTTACCATCAATACTAATATTTGCCAGCAAACGAATTAATTTTATTGTTGCATCCCTAAGTTCAACTTCTGCTGCTTGATCAATCTCATATTCATCATCTTCCTCTTCCTCATCACTATTTTCTTTCTTTCCCTTGTCATATTCATCTTCTTCATCCGAGAGACTGACGTATGGATTCATGGAAGACTACAGAAGAGATCAATTACACAAAAGAAAGTGGAGGAAAAGAAATCTTACCGTATCTTCATGACGATCTTGTTGTTTCTGTTGATAGATTCGAGAAAGACTCGAAGCACTGACTTGAAGTAATAGGAGTATAGATGGCATGCCATTAAAATCAATCCCTAACTTTGCCCTATTCTCTTCATTGGTTGTGGTTAGATTTCCTAATGTGAACGCAATTCTTGAAATCAAAGGCCATGTATACCATTGTGGCCATTCAACCTTTTCGTTCTCTCCTTTACTGCTCCCACTCTTACTCTTATTCGCACTCCCAACACGACTATTCACTCCACTTCCTCTTTTTTCATCTTCTCGGCCAATCAGTTCTTCATTATCGTCGTCGACATCATCCTCTGCCGCATTCATGATCTTTCGACACTGTTCAGCTTCTTTATGAACAATATTCATCAAACCTTCAATATGTGCAAGACTTGATGACATCTCATCTCGAAACCTCTGGTAATGCGATAGCTTAGCAAAAACTCGAGCAATATTCAGACGAATATCCGAATAATAAGCGTATTTATTTAATATGACGAATAGTTTCTTCATTAAGGAGGAAGAAACAGTCGAGTCATTGGAAGAAGAGACTGATTGAGGAGAGGGCAACAAGGAGAGTCTTGATGCTTGATCCAAGGAAAAATTTCGAATTATTCCAATCATTTGAGTAAGAGAAGCAAGTATACGGTCAATAGAAAGGTTCATTGTCTTCTCAGGTGGATAAATTGGTAAAGATGAAATGGAAGAAGTGACATCCGAATCATTTTTCTTCTCTTCGTTGTTGTTATTACTTTGATTCTTTCGATAATATTTATTTTCATAATCTTCATCATCTTCAGTCGCTCGATTCAATAATTCATCAATATCAATTTCATCTTCATCATCAGTTACCTGCTTTCGAGTTTCTTCGCGTCCTCCTCCTCTGCTGCTACTACTTCGGCTTCCACTTCTCCCTGCTCTCACTAGTAGTTCGTCGCCTTCTTCGCTTCTCCTTCGACTATTACTGCGACTTAAGTTCACTCCAGGCTTCTTTTTCACGATTAGCGGGTAAGAAACAATTTTATGGATGTAAGATGACTGCTCGAAAATCCAAAACCCTTTCATAAGATGATCAATCAGATGGGCGTGGATCAATCGTTTTCTATCAACCTCACTGTTAGTAAATGTTTTAATAACTGCAGTCAAGAACGCAGCAATATTAAACCCATGCGAAAGAACTAAAGACTGATCAAATAAATGAAAAATTGCTCTCTCATACTGTTGTTGTGATTGAAGCGTGGAAGTGGAGGAGGAAGAAGAAGAAGATCGTTGTTGTAGTTGCTGCTTTTGTTGTTGGTAATTGGTTTTAATTTGGGACATTTCTTTCTTGATGAATTCATATAAAATATTCCAAATAAAGTCTAATGACTTAATTAAAGTATCTAATAAAGTTGTTGTTACTGTTTCCTCGTTGGTTGAGAGGAAAGGATTGCTTAATGGTCCTCTAGACGAATCATCATTTTCTTCCTCTCCTTCATCGATAACTTCAATCGCACCTTCATCCTCCTCATCTTCTTCCTCCTCTTCATTGCGACGATGATTTCTTTTGGTTTGGGATGAGGAGTCTACAGAGTTTCGGAATTGATTGCTTTGATTCGTCGCAGCTCCTTGAAAGGATTGAAGGAGAGGAGAGTTGAGAGCTGTAATACGAAAGTGATAAATATTCATTACAAGCATCTCAATGTTCTTCAGGGTAATATTATTGTAATATTGACTAATTTCCTTCGCATGAAATGAGGAAATACAAAATTTTAGAACAATCGCCATAAAGGATGTCTTCAGTGAAACTTTTATATCAAGCTGTGCGATCTGAACTATCACTTCATGAAAATGAGCTTGAAGCTCCAAGACATCATTCCAACCTAAAAGTTGCGAGGAAAAGGGAAGAGTGAGTGCATTTAGACGATCAGAAGAGCAGGCGTACTTACTGAATTCAATATCTTTGATAGCTTTGAGGAAATCGTCAGTCAAAGTTTTTAAAGCTTCTAATGCCATTGCGAATTCACTTTCATCAATAAACTTCTTTCCATTATATTCACATTCAAAGTTTAACAATAATTCACATAAATCATGAAGAACTTTCTTTGCTGCTGAATGTCTTTCCGTTGACCGCGAAGACGAAGTAGAAGCCGCTTTCGAACTGTTTTGATGATTCTCTTTTGAATTACTTCGCGCAAAAGCATGTGATCTTGGAGCTGGAGAATTATCCTCGCTTTCAGGTTGAAAAATGTCTGAAGTTGCTGTAGATGGCGGAGGATAGTTCGGCAGAGAGGTTGATATAAGATTAGGAGAAGGAGATTGTTTCCTATAGTTCCCTGTACTCATAGAAACTTTACTTTTCATGTTTTGGAACTGATTACTTCCGCGAACAATTTGGCTTGATGAGATAGTCTTCATCGTACTGTCAAGTCTCTCGTCCATCGTCTGAGGAGTAAAAGGACGGCTTGGCTCCTCCAGCGAAGCTCTCGCATCTGCCACGACTTGTGAAATTCTCAAGCCACGCGGCTTGGAGTTGGTGTGGGTGTTCATTATCCTATCACAACTATCAGTAGGAATTGAGTACAAAAGTTTAAAAAAACCGTTTATGATGCGCGAGAGACCCTATAGCGTAAAGTTAAAGGAATTAGACTCTCTAATAGCGTAAAATTAGGAAAAAATGTGTTGAAAGTTTAGATGAAAATGGTGGTGAACCTTGGGTTGGTTTTCGCATTATTATTCGCTCTAATAGGGAGAATAAATGCTCGAGTATATACCTTAGATGATTATCGATCATTGGGTTTTGTAGAATTGCTTGTTTTCGATAAGGTCTATGTCGAAATTGGATCCAACATTGGACCATATGTGAAAAGAAGATTACGCAAACATTTAACAAGTCTTTCCTCGAATTTCCAAAAGGTTGAAGTTGTAGATGAATTAAAACAAGTTTTTAACGGGAAATCTGATCAATCTACTTCAGATAATCGAATTCTTACAGTTTCCTTAGGGAATGGTACTCAAAGTCTTGAAGACATTCCATCATCCGTATTGACTACTTTACCATGGGAAAGCTATAAAATTGTCTTTAAACAACATGAAAGCAATATATTTAGTCTCAGCGCGAACGGATTGCCTTTAGATCCATCGATTCGAAAGAATATATCGTTTAATGCCCTCGCTGTAAACTATGGTGCAATCGCTGGCAGTTACGCGGTATTAGAGCTATTAGGATTTGCTTTCTTACACCCTTTAGAACCATATTATCCACCAGAATTACGCTTTAGTCGAAATACTGATTTCAATAATCGTTCTGAAATAGTTTTCCTTGAAACACCTTACTGGCCTCAGCGAGCCTTCCACCTTCACACACAACACCCATTAGAGCTCACAGAGGTCCTACAAGGTCATGATATCCCTCAATTTGGTAAGCATGGTGCAGAATGTCGAGAATTTAGTGAGTATTCCACTGCCTACCGTCGTGATCAAAATCTCTCTTTCTCATCACGACATACAGCCAATACTTCTTCAACTACCACCACACCGTACTGTGAAAGATGGGAAGATATGTTAATAGATGTAGATAGTTTTTATGAATGGTCTATTGCAAACGGTTTAAATATGATTGAATGGTTATTATTAGATAATTTTAAATGGGGTGATGAATTAACAACACGTTTTTATCGTTTTAAACGATTAACACAACTCGGACATCAATATAGTTTATTAATTGGTGCTGATGTACCCATTGGTAATATACAACAACATGGTTGGTATATGGTAAATGTTCGTTTACCAATACAAGAACAAAAACAACAAATTAAAGATCGTATTGATTGGATCTTTCATTCAGGATTTGATTTTCTAACGACAGAAAGTGGTTTAAGTGAATTCACTCATCCTGAATGTGATTTAATGATTGATTTATTTAATACCTTTGCATCCTATATTAATGAAACCTGGTCGAGACAATCTGCTGTAAAAGTACATTGTTCTACTGGACAATACTGTTCTGATTATTTAGATCCACGTAATGGTGATCCAATGAATTTTAATTTTTTACCAACCTTTACTCATCCTGGTTTAGGTATATTACCACATACAGTACAAATGTATTCCTTTGATGATCCAACAGCTGGTTCTTATGGCAATAATAATTTCTCCTATATGGAAGATTATTTAGTCTTTGAAGGTAAATTAAAGAAAAGAAATATCTTATATTATGGTGAAACATCCTATTGGGTGAATGTTGATATTGATGTCCCCTTATTCTTGCCTATTTATGGTCAAAGACGTATTAAAGATTTAAGGAAAATTGCATATCGTGAAAATGTTGAAAATTTCCATATCTCTGGACAAATGAACTTTGATTCAGGTTGGGAATATGGTTACTGGTTAAATGATGTTGTTACTGCTCGTGGTTCATGGAATCCACATATTAACAGTGAAAAGATTGAATTATATCGTCAATGTATGAATAATATTGAAGACGAAGGAACAACACCTTTCGAACAAGAAGAAGATAGGGCAGGCAAAAGGACTAAAGCACAATGGAAGGAAAAGAATTGTCCTCCATTCTCTGATGAATATGACGAATATCACAGTATGTTAAGAATATATTCCAATATCTATGGCCCGAAATATGCATTACCATTAACTGATTTAATTACACAATTAACGAAATTACAATCCAATCTATTAATACATAGTTATATACGGAATCGACCTAATCCTAATTTAAAGAAATTATCCGGTATTGCTTACCTCTCTGGTATTGATACATGGGTTGAATTACCACGACAATTAGGATTATCTTTCACTCAACCAGATAAAGTTCATCTCTATGAATCAGATGATATTGATTGGCCATATGTATTAGAATTATTACAAGAAATGGAAGAAGAATTTGAAAAAATATCAGAAGAATTCCATTTATTATTATATACCATCCAAGAGGATTATAATCATCAACAACAAACAACAACATTAACTCGAAGAAGTGAAGAACAGTTCTTATTAAATCAACAAGCAATTGATTATTTAGAAGAGATTATTGATTCAATGCAATTATTATATTTAAGAACAAAACAAGTTCATTTACTCTATCAATCAAATGATGCTGATCTATCCTATGAATCTAAACGAAGAAAATCATTATTACAACAATCAAGAGATGTTATTGAAGAAGCTAAAAATATTGTTCAACGACGTGAACAATATTATCGTGTACCGTGGCAACGGATTGCATCATGGAGAGAAAATCCAACCGTTTATCGTTTTGGTTATCTATGGGCAGTACATTCATTATATTATTGGTGGAGAGATCAAGGTATTGCAGAAACTTTAACAAAAACATTTAAAAGACATTCACCATGTTATTTAAATCGTATGGATTCTACAGAAGTTGCAGTTGGTTGGGGTAAATATACTTTAGAATGGATAAGATATTTTGTGACTAATTATACTCCATTTGCTTCAGTATTTCCTTTAGAGATTGTCAATTGTTTAACACCACCTTCTCATGAGTATCAATTTCCACGTGATTTGTAAGATTGAAGAAATCATCTCTTCTTTAGACGAGATTGAACCTCAGAGGACACCTAAGTTCTAATAAACTAATTTACTATACTGCAGTTCCTTGTTAAACGCACCCCTCTATAATAAGCTGTTGTTTTAAACGAACTACTAGCTACTGTACCACTGTACCACTCTACAGATTCATTATGAGCGATGCCAATTGAGCTGAGCTTTCTTCCGCAAATAGAACAAAGGAAGAAACTGCTTCCTTTCCACCATAGAACAGGTTTGGTGCAGTATCCTGCATTAACTAGACAAGAGTAAAAATTAGAATTTAGTCACTATCCTCTCGAAAATCAAATTTCAAAACAAAAAAAGAAATATCTCAAAGTATAACTTGAAATCTAAAGACTTGCACCACACACTATACAATCCTAACATAATTAGAGTAATCTAACAGCTACAAAAAAGATGAAAAATGAAATAAACATGGAAAACAAGGAGTACTCCTACACCTGTATTATTTATTCGTAAGAATTACTATTAACGTCTTCCATCTTTTTACAATTATGAATAATTAATGAAGGAATTTGTAATAAATCAACATGAAACTCTGCTTCATTGCATTCAATAATCTCTAAATGATGAATCTTATTCATCCCAGCTAATGATTTCAGATAATTGCACCTTTTTAGTGTTAAATGTTTCACCTCACCTAATTGAGAGCCATCCGTTAATCCATCACATCCAACAATACTCACCTTCTCTACCTTCTGAAGAGGCGTAAAATCTTTCACTTTCTTATTCATGGTAATCGTCACGAGTGATACATCTTGATTTCCTCGTCCTAATCCATCTAATGATTCACAATCAAGTAACATAGTAAATTTAATGACCGGAATCTTTCCAAAGGCTTTTAATGATTGAATTCCTTTACAACCAATAATCTCTAATCTTTGTAAATGATCAAAACCTGTTGTAAAGTTAGGTAAATTATCAAGACCACGTATTGTTAATGTCTTTAATGATAATGGAAGACTGTCACCACTAAATAATAATTGTGATTGTAATGAAGTAATTCCTAATCCTTTAATAGTACAAGTCTCGAGGTGTAACGCATTAGACAGATTAATCACTAACTTCGGTATTAACACATCTAACGTTAACTTCTTTGTTTTCTGAAAACTTTGACTACAATCTAATGGTTGATCGTTAATCGCTTGACATTGTTCAATAATTATCTCACGATTCTCTTTTAATCCATTAATATTGGATAAAAGACAATTCTTAAGAGTTAATCTTCGAATATGATTATAAGGGGTAAGATCATCTAGCTGAGAACTTTCTATAATGACATTAGGAACATAAGAAAAGTCTTTCATATTTTGAATATTAGTACTTTGTAAGACTAATGTTTTTAAATGAGGTAGTAATGGTGAAAGAAGTATTGTTCCACAATGCTGGAGTTGTAATTCAAGGAGAGTACTAGAAAATTGTACATGAGAATCAAGTGGGAAACTACAACGAAAGAATACTAAAGATTCTGAAACCATTGATCTTATTCCATTGATAAAACTCTCTTCAGTGATTGGGAAGGCTTGAGCACGATTCTCAAATAATACAAGACGTTTCATCATAGAAGAAGATGAATGTGGATTTGTATGCTGTTGTTTCAGAAATAAATCATAAAAGACGATGGCACGTATTATGACCTCTCTAAAACTGTACGATGATAATACTTGATTGTATTTATCTAGATCCTTATTGAGAATTTGTTCACCACGTATACTTAATTGTTTTAATGGATTTTCTATTCTTAATAATATTCTTTTACGAAATGTTAAACATGTTAAAAAATCATATAAACGATATTGAAGATTAATTTCACGATATTTTTTACTATAATTTTGGAAAAAACATAAATTACATGAAAAGAATGAAAGAATATCATCATATATTAAATAAGCAAAGATCTCGTGGTAGAGAATATCAATAATCTTATGAAAAGAATGTTGATAATCTTTATTATTATGATTATTATCAACGGTACTTGATCTTAGTAATAATGCTTCTAATTTCTTATCTGCTGGTTGAAGATTTAAACAATCATAAATATGAAGAGATAGTATCTTCCCTTCAATACTTTCTAATGAAGTTAATTGAGGAAGAGAACGAAGGTATAATACTTTTACATGAGAAAGCTTCGAAAGATCTTCAATTTGATAACATCGGGAAATAGTTAATCGTTCAACATGATCAACATCAATAGCATTAATAAACTGTTGACAATCTTCTATCTGAACTTCATAGACATGTTTTACCGCACTAAAATCAGTTAAATTTTGACAACACGTAACTTGGACATATTTATTACTCTCTAATCCTTCCAAAGAGGTAAGATGTTGCAAATTTGTAATATAAACTCTAGGAACATTAAATAAACCGTGCAAGTGAGTAATGCCATCGCAATTATTTAAATATATAGCTCTTAGTGAATAAAAGCAAAATAAATCAATAGGATTCGGGATCAAAGATAATTTCACTGTTTTCAGCTGCTTTGGTAGATCACCGGTCATCAGAGAGGTAAGCTTATTCGAGTCAGCATCTAATTCAAAGTATTCTAAAGAAGGATAATTCGTGAGATCTATTGAAGTATCACTCTGATCGTCATGTAAAGGAAGTAGCCGAATACTTAAGCTTTTTGTATGCTGAAAGGCAGCAACATAGCTTTTTACGTGGCACTCAAAGATGGTAACATCAGGGATGGTATTAATGTGGGTTAGATCTACTAAAGTTGAGCTCCCTGACAACTTTAATTTCTGACATTTCCCATCTATTTTGGCAAGATTCAACCAATCCAATCGTCCAACAATCTCGATTCTTTTCAAATAACTGAAATCATGGAAGTTAGTAATGGGACTATCCTCTAATATGAGATAGCGAAGTTGAGGCAATGATGATGCAGGTAAGTTAATTGGATCCGCACAATGACTGAGAGAAATTATCTCCAGAGTTTCAGACAAAGTGAGAGGAAGAAAAGAACCCCCTCTCCACTGTTTTAAATGAATTCCTTTCTTTGCTGCTTTCAGCAGAGGAGCGACATTAACATCAAAGAAGCTTCCGTCAAAAGACGGCTCATTATCGTACAGTTCAAGATATTCAACTTCAACAGACGGATAGGAAGATAATAATGCAACAAAAGAGCTGTATTTCAGGACAAGTCGATGCAAGGAAGGGAAATCAAAGGAAGTAGCAGACTTAATTTGAATGAGAGTAATAAAAGGATCTTCCATCTCAAGTTCATTTGTCTCATCCTCATGTACGATTAATTGCTTCTTTGATGATTGGATCCGAGAAAAAATAAATTCTTGAAAGTTATTATTTTGTATAAATTCTATTAAATCAGTTGTATTCAAACGAACTTGGCGAATTTCACGATTCAATTGATCATAAATGGCATGATTAATATATATGAAATTCCAAAGACTTTTTTGATCAAGAAATAATAAAACATGATTGGAGAAGAATTCTGTTGAAAGAATGTTCATTGTTGTAATAGGTTAATTAAACATAAAGATACAGACAAAAGATTAGAGGAAGCGTAAAATAAAAGAGCTTTGTTTAGAGAAGCTTCCAACTCCCACATAGTTTATTATGAATCAGCAATTCTCTCGTTTTTGCATTAATTTCTTTGGTAGAAACTAGTATAAAATTAGAGATGATCAAACAAAAAGGCTAACTAAACATGATATTAGGAAAAATTATCTTTTTAGTAATTTCTTTGTTTCTCATTTATCGTTCTCGGGACAAAAATTAGATAAGAATACTACGAGGTTACTGAACATGTATGATTCATGATAGAAGATTATGTTCTGAAGTTTCATCTTTTAGGATTAGTAAGTTACTAAGTTATTGCTCTAGTATAACACTGCTAAGGTAGGGGGTTAGTGACACTATATTTGGTGATGCGAGTCTAACGCTCTCTGAGATTCTAATTTTGTACTTAAAAAGAGATCGGAATAAACACTGAATATTTCACATCAACCAAAACCTAGTTCAGTTTTTCATTTTTTGATGTATCTCAGTGTCTTCGTTTCCTTGTGTTTCATGGACGACCTCCCATTCTCCTTCCATCTCCTCGTCTTCCAAATCATCTTGATCTATTAGATCGTCGTCTTCATCTTCTTCATAGTCCTCGTAATCCTCATCATCATCACCTTCGTCACTGACATCATCATCTCCATCATCTTGATTCGCCTCAAGTTCTTCATTTTCTTCATCTTCTTCATCAAAATCTTCTTCTTCGTCGTCTTCAAAATCCCCTAAACCGGCCTCAGCCAGGAGTTGTCTTTGTCTTTCCTTCTTTCTTTGCTCTTCGCTCATTGCTTTCCGTGCTTTAGATTTCGATTGTGCAGCTTTAGCATTGCGACGTTCCACTTCCTCTAGTTGAGCTTCTTTCAATCTCTTTAACATTTGTTCTCGACTACCTTTGAAATTTAGAAGGAATTCTCTCCGATCATGTACTTTCACAAAGGTTCCCCCAGCTCCAGTTTTAGAATTTGGTTTAATTTTTTGTTGTCCTGGTTTATATACATTTGGTACAAATTTCCTTACAAATTGATCGGCAACATTCATTGATAATGGATAATCTAAGAAATAGGCTTTCAGATGATCAGTAATGATATCAACACTTGTCATTGTGGTTAATGATGTATTGACAGTTTTCTTTCGACCACCACTTCTACGCTTCACACGACAAAAGATGGTAACACTTACAGTACGTCCTTCTGATAAAAACATCTTCGTTCTTCTCATTTTATGATGAAAATCATTTAAATCAATACCAATTTTCATTTGTATTTCTTTTGGTATAGCTAATTTTTGTATTCTTCTAACTTGAAAATCTTGTTTACGTTTTTCACTAATATATGAATAATAATTTTGTAATTTACAGATTGGTGGATCAACATTTGGTACAACTACTATTAAATCTAATTTTTTGGATTTTGCTAATTCAAGGGCAGCACTAGTAGGCATTACTTCAGATTTCTTCTCTGATTGATCATTTACATAATTTAAACGAATATTAGGTGCAGTAATTTGTTCATTTTTTAATGGTTTAAAGATTGTTACTTTACGTAATGCTTCTTTTTGTTTCTTTTTTAACGATTTTGGTGTTTCTTCTTCACTATCTTCATCATTTTCACTGGCTTCATCAGTATTAGCTTTCTTAGGAATTTTTGATACTTGTCTGCCTCTTGGAATTAATGGGTCGGATGTCTCTTCTTTGATTGGTTTGTCTTTTTTCTCCTTTTTTGGTTTTTCGTTCCTCTCAGCTTCTTTCTTTCGAGGTGAATCGTTTTTCGGAGATGAATTTTTATTTGCTGCAACTTCTGGGCCTGATTTTTTCGGAGTTTCAAAGTCTCTATTCGGTATTGGTCTAAGCATCGCAGTTGGGGATCTTTCCTTAGCAGTCAGCGTGCTTGGATCAACACCTGTGACTATAGCAAAGATATCATCATCCGCGTATCTTTCATTACTCAACAAATTTGAAACAGAACGATCTTCTACATTCGAAAATTCTCTTCGAGGTTGATTTTGGCGACAGTTATAAGAACCTTCCTGAATCTTCCTAGGATCCACTAAAGACATGAAAGAAAGGTTTGATCTCCGTCCACCATCCCTAACCACAAACCCCTGTATCGATCGAGCAAAAGGTAATCTCTTCCACATGTTATTCTGTTGAACTCCTCTAAATAACTGGCTTCGTTGACCAGTTCCAATCAAATAGAAAGATGACAGTGCAACTCTTTAGCAGCGGGCTTTACGCCCCACTAATCCAAAAATTCATTTGGGTGGGCGGATTCGATCAAAGCCGTTTCTTTGAAAATTGAAATAATTTCAGTTCTTCGAGCATCAGTGAAATCTTGGTGCAATGGTTCGATATATCAAGGATGGTGCTTATACCATCGTTGTTGAGGATGTTGGAGGTGAAGGCAATAAGGAAGAAGAGGATGAAGGTGAAGAGAATGTGATCATTGGAGAAGATGGGACAAGAAGACCAATTGAAAGTCGTCAAAAAATTCGTACTAAAAGACAGATTGAAGAAGATTTAGAGAAAATTGATTTAACATCACCAGAATTTATATTACAAAATTTAAAATTAGCACAACCTAAATATGAGGATGATGATACATGTACATTGCTGGCTCGTAAAGAGATTGCTATTATTATTTCTCAACAGATCTTATTTTATGTTTATTGTCTATTACAGGCTCATGTACATTCTCAAAATCCACCAACAATTTTATTCTTTGGTGACGGTTATATTGGTTGTAAAGTAATTGAATTACTGACAGAATATGATTGTGGTCCATTACTTCGTATTTACAGTCGAGGTGAATATTCGACGAATGAATGGAGAAGTAAAGGATATGCTGCTGATTCTAATTTACCAGCACTAATGGGTACGTCCAAAGCTGATATTGTTATTATTTGTTCTGAATATAGTTCGTTTCAGTTAATCTATCATATGTTACGAGATTTCCATCTGATTGGTGATACTACAGGCATTATTACTTCCACTTTAGGATTCCAAAGAAAAAGATTATATTATAATTTCGGAGTTCCGACGATCTTTAGAACGTATGTAGAACCTCAAAAGTTAGTAAGAAACTTGAAATTGAAGCAGACTGATCTTCAACAGAAGAAAGCCGCGGAATCTGATGAGGGAGGAAAGGAGAATAACAATGCTGGAAATACTCCCTCCGAAGAGAAAAGAAGTGGAAGTCAATCCCCAACGAAGTCAGGAAGTCATGACGGAACGGTTGCCTCATCCAGTCATCGTTCTACCGCCTCCTTACCAACAGGAGAAAAGGAAAAGTCACAAGATCTCTCTCAGAAGCAATCAGACTCAAAACATGGAAGCAGTCAGGTAAGCTTACAATCTCATCAAATTAAAGAAGAAGAAAACGAAGATACTGATGCTTCTGATACTGAAGCAGAAGATACAGGTGATAATAGTTCTGTAGCATCATCACAATCACTAGGAAATATGTCCATCTCAAAGTTAAATGAAGATCAATTAAATTATGCTGAAAAAGCAGCTTTTTTGATATTCCAAAGAACATTAGATATGAAAAATATATTATACATCTTAGAAAATTATTATGCCATTAATGAATTATCACATATTGATGCAAGATATTTAAGTTTACGTGCAATATTCGGATATATTGACCCAAAACGACGTGACATACCAAAGCGAATGAATCAACAGCAACAGTTAACAAAACCAACACCACGTAAAGCAAGGATATTAACATCCATCAATTATGTTGAGAAGATCATACTAACAATGTTTTCATCGGATATTAAGTATTTCCATCGTTTTTTCTCACGATTATTAACAATGAATGATTTATTTCGATTAACGGATATTAATAATTTAGGCATATTATCAGCGAATGGTGGTATCACAAGTTTACCGTCTGGCCGTGCTGGTTCACCTGAAGCCTATGAACAAATCTTTAAAAAGGAACCACGTGTACATGATACCTATATTGATGAAAAAGGACGACGTCATCTATTAGAACATGAAGAAATTAATAAATTAAAAATGTTACGTATGCATAATTATAATAGTATTAATCAATTATTTGAAGTTGATGAGGATTATAGTAGACGATCAGGACCAGGTTTTGAATTTATGAGAGCATTAGATGGACGAGAGAAAAAGAAAATATCATTAAATAGTATGATACAAAAACCTGGTTTAAATTATTTATTTAATGCAATTGATCAAAAGGGTGTACCAAATAACGGGTTTGATGTTTCTGAACAATTATTAGCTGAAAGTGATGAACCATCGACGATGCCTGATCTGGATGATGATTTAAAGAGTTTCCCTTTACCAATGGAACCAACATTAGCTGATTTTAGTGCTTCGATGGAATCTGGTAAAGGCGGCTTTGAACCGAATATTCATTTGAAAATGTTTTCTGGTGAAATGCTAGATAATATTATTAGTCCTTTACAGAGTCATAGTATTGGAAGTGCAAGTATTGATCATGATCAACCGATTGCAATGAACATAAGTCAAACAGCTGAATCGCCGACCTTCAAAGACAGTGAGATTCTTCCTGTCGAGAGTAGTGAAGAGATTGCGAAGAGAAGGAAAGAAAGATATCGTGAGAAACTGAAATCTCGAGCTGCTTCAACCTCAGCACCACTTAATGTACCTCTCGGTCTACCGTCTCCAATGGCCACTGCGCCTACGCCATCAACTGATGTAAATCCAACAGCAAATAAGTAGTCGCATACCTATCGTATTGTCGAAGTGTCGATCAGTATAACATGCCCCTTGATTTGTTCCAGATAGTAGGAATTTGGTAGGGTTAGCTCTGAATTCTGTATAATTGTATCAATAGAATCATTATATTTGTTTTAAAGATAATAACTATCAATCATTAATTTAAAATTAGTTATTATTTCTATATACAAAAAACAGCAAAACTATCCATCAAACACAAAGATTAAATAGTTGCATTAATAAAGTTTGTAGTAGTGAATGGTCGAAGAATATTTTGAATGATTGGCAGTTGCTCTTCTAATAATCCAAGGTTGGCAGTTGTCTCTAAGAAGATGGAGAGGACTGCAGCCTCTAACTTGCTCTGCACTAAGATACCTTCATCCAACCACACCAGAGAATAG
>VKHI01000314.1:0-35045 GCA_015145745.1 Poterioochromonas sp. DS
GGATTGGAATATGCATCTTTAAGGATGGTTCTCTTGAAATAAACAGGGGCTCGGGTGATTTGAATTAAACCTTCAGCCGTAGAACCCACTAAGAGGGAGTTAGAGCGATCGTATATGATTGGAACAGTGGAGTCTTTTGGCGGTGGTTGTACAAGCAAAGGACAACCGGCAGTATCCCATTGGTATGGAGCAAAGTTTGTCCCCCAGGCAATGGATCGAATCGGTTCGTAAATTGCGAAAGCAGGATTCGTGAGTGCTTCTTCAGGATTTTCTGGTGGAGGGAGGGTGGCAATAGTGTGTTCTGCTGATGAGAAGAGTTCTTTACCAAAGTTAGCACCGATGTCAAAGATTTTAATGTTCTTCAAAGTAGGATAGTAAACACGAAGAAATTGATTATCAGCGGACAAATCAAATCTGTCACTGATGTAAGGAACATCATTTTCATCACTTGGAAGTTTACCCTTCAGACCCCAGGCACCCGATTCTGCATTGCGTTCAAAAATATAGAAAATTCCATCAGTTCCATGAGCAATAAGTAAAGTACCCTCAGGTGCAAACCGTAATTCACGAATTTCGACGTTAATATCAGTAATATCATTGAGAAAATTATATTCTGGAAGTCCAAAAATATGTATAGAACCCAGACGAGTGGCATTTCCAGCGCCATTTAAAGCAACGGCGAAGCTTTGAGAGGAAGAAGAGACAGAAGTTATACCACTATCCATAGGAATGGTTTTTACAACTTTGTAGCCTGTCGCGGTCTCCCCTTCGCCAATAGTTTGCCAGATACGAATTGTTTGGTCGCTACCAGTCGAAATAAACCCATTCCCTCCAAATCGAGTTAAAGAGGTAATAACAGGGGATGCTTTGGTTGGGGTTGTATATTCCGGGACAAAATGAGAAGTGACAATGGGACCAGCGTTAACATCATCTCCTAATTTTCCAAGGCCCCCAGGAACGCCACCCTCAGGATTTTCTGCGGCTTCTGCAGCCTCTTGAAGTTCTTCTGGTGTTGGTTGTCTAATTTTGCATTTCACTTCAATTAAATCATTCGTGGAAGTCGTAACGACGGCTTTTGTAGCATCAGATGATAAAACAGCAGAGGCAATATGGTATCCACTAATTGCATGAGAGAGAATATCGAAAGTGGCGGTAAGATTGTAAGTGCGCGTCGCAGGTAGTCTTGGCCCCTTTGATCCGGTAGACGCACGATGAGAGTTATCAACAAGGTCGAATAATTTAATTGTTCCATCTGCAGCAGCTGAGAGAAGAGTTTTGGTGGTAGGATTGTAATCCAACGCCGTGATCGCCTTACTATGAGCATCAATGACTTGCGAGACAGTTCTTCCTCGCCAAATCGTAATTTGGCCTCGATCATTTCCGCTTGCAATCTCATCAGTCATCTCTAAACGACTTAACTCGGTGAAAGCTGATCCTTTCACAGACTTTCCAACCGCTCCATACAAGGCGTGTCTTTCCTCATACAAATGCATATTGCTCTTTCCCATAAGGCCCGACTCTTCATCAACATAGAAAGTCATTCCAATCTTCTCTGATGCAACAGCAATCATGGAGCTAGTTCCAAAAAAGCGAGCATCGTGGATTGTATCAGCAAGAGCAGCAAGCAAAAGCTTCTTAGAGAAGATCGAAAATCCAGTATTCAGATCATAAACATGTAAAGTATTTCCTAAATCCTCTAATACAATCAACGCTAAGCTTCCGTTGGCATTCAGGTCAAGAAACTTGACACCTGCACTGAGCTGAATAATCTTTTTCACCGTAAAGTTTGTGGCGTCCCAGACGACTAATCTATTTTTACCTTGTCCGTTTTGAACTTGAGGCGAAGAGGAATCAACAGAAACAATAATATTCTTCTTGTAATGAATATCAAAAGCAGAAATGGGGAGTTCATGCTCGTTGTAAATCTGCTGCATCCAAAAATTCGTTTCTTCTTGCTTTTTCACGACAATTAAATTTGTTCCTGTAGAATATAACACTGTGTTATTATCTATCGAAGCATAGCGTGCACTGCGATGTATTCTCGCAGAGGAGAAAGGAGTTGTAATTCCTTTTGTATTGTTATTTCTTCGAACATTAATTCCGCCAATCCAAAAAGGATCAAAGAGATCCTCAGGAATATCAGTACGAACTGGTGGAATTTCCTCAGGCTTGGATTTATCGACGCGAAAGATCCACGCTTGATCACTAATCTTTTCGTGTTTATTATCACCTTGATTGACAGGCGCAGATGCAGCATCACTACTAAGATCATCTTCTTGATCTCTCTCCTGAAGTTCAACCTCGATATCTTTCAACTCTAACGTGCGTAATCGAGCTCGAAAACTCGCACTTCGGAAGGCTGAGGCGAGGGGTAGAAGCCATTCACTGCGCAGAGTTTCATCCGCTGGATTTGTTGTTGGTCGTACATCGGAGGTTTCTAAATTTGACAAAGACTTTAACCAATTGCTAATAATTGGATGGGAAACACTGTAGTCCTTAAATTGTTCTATTCCCACTCTCTCGGTTGTTTGGTCTTTTAAGGCAGCAGTGAAGACTAAACTTGCATACTTTTCAGTATCGGCTCGAGTTACCGCTTGGAAGGCAGCGGTTGTTGGACTAGCTTTAGTGAGACCAGTCACAACAGATCGATAGAGTAATATTGCCTCGTCATAAGAAATACTTCCTCGACTATCAAAATCATAAGCACTGAAAGCAAAAAAGATTTTCTCAACTGCGTCCATGCCTACAACAAAGTTAAGGTTAAGGTTAAAATTCTTAAATATTTCAAGTATAACTGACCTGATAGAAGCCCAATTGCTACTATAGCCTCAAGAGCATCAACTAAGCCATTATTATCGGTATCAAAGTTCTTGAATAGCTCACTTAGTTGTTTTTCTGTATAACCGTAATTCTGTTTCAAGAATGTTGCTTCGCTGAAAATCGAGGTGAACTGATCTTCATCCAAGCCCCATCCTTCACCCAATAAATTATATGATAGCCACAAACTCATAATAGCTTCTTTCGGCAAATTCACGAAGTCAGTGACTGCTGGAGCTGGAACAGGATTTGAAGTTACTTGTCCCATTTTGTTTAATTTTTTTCGATTTCAAAGAGATTCCACACTCTAATCCTCGGATATTAATACAAAGGTTCAAAAGTCGAGTTCCTACTGGAATACAGTTCGAATTTATGATGTGAAGAGAGCCGAACCAATGCAAATCACCAAGATCGTAATGACTATAATTTTTCAAACACAAAACCCTGTGTGAAACGGTCCTCTCGCAATACAACCTCTTCCGAAACTCCGAATAATCTAAATTACAAAAAGATCGATCTTTTGAAACTCGCAAGTTTTACATATTTAAAACCGGTAAATTAAGATTTCATTGATTCTCGATATTCCTACCACCAAATCTTCGAGCTGCAAGTACACGTACTTTTATACGACTTTCTCTTCGACAAGATCAAGACAAAGAGGCGACATAGATACTGCAATTGAAAACGTACCTAATTCAACTACCACTAAAGCTCCACCTTGAGACGAGATCATAGATATTTTCTCTAAAATCCTTTTCATATTGAGTTATTTGTAATTTTGATATGGTGAAGAAAATGATTGTTAAAATATATACTCTGTGCATCTTATTGGTTTGCGGCCTTCTTGCAATTGATGCTTTCCAGTTAAGATCTTTGCAAAAATTCCAGCGAAATATCAACACTCAAATGGCCTTTAACTTTTTCTCATCCCCTTCTACTTCCTCATCTATTAAGATACCGTCAAACAAGAAGCTTTGCGTTATTACTGGAACTTCTTCTGGTCTTGGAAAAGAAACTGCGAAGAAATTACTTGAAAAAGATGATTATTTTGTCATTTGTGCAGTTAGAGATATTGATAAAATGGAAGAAATTGCAGCGAAGGAAGGATTTGATAAGAAGAAATATGCTATCCTTGAACTTGATTTAGCATCATTCGACTCTGTTAAGAAATTCGCCAATAAATTGAAACAAATTAAACCAAAACCATTAGATAGATTAGTATGCAATGCTGCCGTATATCAACCAGCTTTACCAACGGTAAGTTACTGATATATCCGTCAACTCGCAGATTCTGATTGTTCTTCTTGTTCTTCACAATAGCCGAAGTTTACTGATGATGGATTTGAGCAGCAGATGCAAATCAATCATTTAAGCCACTTTCTCTTATGCTCTTTACTGCTTCCAGATATGGCAAAAGCTAAGGGAGCAAGAATGATTATTGTTGGTTCCATCACTGGTAATTCCAATACTATTGGTGGTGGCCTAGTGTACCCACTTGCTGATCTTGGAGACCTCAAAGGACTTGAGAAAGGCGGTAAAAAGCCAATCTCTATGATTGACGGAGGAAATTTCAATGGAGCGAAAGCTTACAAGGATTCTAAAGTGTGCAACATGATGACAGTAAGAGAACTTCATGAACGTTATCATGAATCAACAGGAGTTACTTTCACTTCCATGTATCCTGGATGTATTGCTACAACTAATTTATTCCGTGAAAAGAGACAATGGTTTAGAACTTTATTCCCATTATTCATGAAATATGTTACCGGTGGCTTTGTTAGTGAAGAAGAAGCTGGCGCACGATTGGCACAAGTTGTGGATGCTCCAGAGACCGCAAAATCTGGTGTTTACTGGTCGTGGAATGGTGGTGCAAGACAATTACCTGTGAAAGATTTCAAGAAGGGTATTGTTACAGGCACGGGTGGATCTGGAGGAAGTTTATTTGAGAATGTGTTAGCAGATCAAGTCTTAAATAAAGCAAAATCTGTCAAGATGTGGGATTTATCAAGCAAGGTGACCGGAGCTGTTTGGCCTTCAGTGAAAGCAAAAACCGCCTAATGAAAAATCTCTTTTCTTGAAAATAAGGACTCATGCGATCGCAACGAGATAGTCAAATGAGATTTAAAATGCTTAGTTTTCATCTTCTCCGGCCTTTTTGTAACCTTCTCTTCTAAAAGCATAATTGAGTGAAGGAATAATTGACAGTGAGTATTAACGGTAGTAAAGTTTTCTTTTCGATACTCTTTGTTTTGTTTTCTAAAATCTAAATATTGATCTGCTGTCAACAAGTAAAAGGAAATAATGAATCGAATTTAAATTCTTAAATTAGAAAGTATGGTTGGCGGGGAGCAGGTGATGCTGTTCCGCTACTATACTATAAAAAATTTCAAAAACTATTATAGACTATACACAAAACAATAAAAAACAAAAAACAGAAGAAAAAGATCATTTAAGCCTCTTCTTCAGAATCAGAATCACAAAAAGGTAAGCTTTTATGAATAATCTCTTGTGCTACTTCACCAACTATCTTGGGTTTAGCAGTAAGGTAAGCTTTAGTATATTCTTCACCGTAATCTAATAACAATTCATCACCAACTTCAATATCTTTCTTACATACTATAACAATATGAGGATAAGTATTGACATATACAGTTTTCATGACAACATTTGCTTCAAAATCTACATTTAGAAAAGAGTTAATAAATCTCATTTCATTACCATGTTTTTCTGCATCAATACCAAGAGAATCATCATATTCTTTATCTTCTAATACCGCAACATAATGTCCACCAATTGTATTACCTACAATCTTTCCTGTATATTCTCCAATAATGTCAAATTTTGAAAATCTCTTGGCAGCAAAAAGTCCATATTCGCCAGCTAATGGGTGACCTTTTGGAAGTTTACGAATTTCAACTCCATGAATCTTATGTCTGCGTGAGTTTTCAATCTTGGTTTTATCGATACCTTGCCATTTGTTTGAAGAAGTATACTTTACCCCTGTAGCTTTCCAAGGATCTTCTTGTTCTTGCTTTTCTTTCTCTTCTAATTGCAGCTTCTCAAACACACTGCTCACCATTGGAATTTCAGTTTTAGGAGGACCTGGGTACCAGCTCACCTCAGTGACCTTATCCGAGGTATCGATATTGGTACTTTCTGCTTGAATACTTTCCTCCATTCCTTTACAAACAAAACTAAAGAGAGTTCTCTCGGTAACGGTATTCTGCCGGCAAAGGTTCTCCGAAAACTCGGAATTACAAAATCTTTTCAGTTACACTTTTACTCAATTATTCAATTTTCTGCATCGAAGTTATAAAAGCGAAAAAATGGTAAGTATTTGTCGATGTTTGTTGTGAGTTGTTTTTATTATTCTTATTATGTGGTACAATAGACGACTTGTGCTCAAGCTATCAAAAATTGGGTAACTTTCTTCTTCATTCATTGGGGCTCATGTTTGAAACTATGCTTTGACAGGAAGTAGCAAATAATGCTGTGGCGGAGGAAGCTGATCACATTAAACTATACTGCCAGATGCCACCTATAGCTAAAATGGATAGTGCACTGCTCACTTTGAAGAATTGCGAGTAAGATGATTTTCTATGACACTTCGCTCTCAATTATTCTCCCTCAAAAGGCGACTTGCCCTTTCAACGAACAATATTGATCGTATGATCTCTTTGGGTGGATTGACCAAATTAAAGATCCTTTCCTTGGGCCGAAATCTTATCAAAAAAGTGAGTGAAAAAATTCTTTTTTCGTTGACGTGTTTATCATGAATAACTTGAACAAGATTGAGAAGTTAGAAGATATTGCAGGAAGTTTGGAAGAATTATGGGTTTCTTATAATCAAATTAACTCTTTGGATGGTTTATCAGCTTGTACAAATTTAACAACTTTATATATTTCGAATAATTTGATAAAATCATGGAATGAGTTGGATAAATTAGTAAGTGCCATTTCTTTCCTCCTTTTTCGCGCTTATCTTATTTTTTAAAGGCTTCATTACCAAATCTAAGAGATGTTTTATTTGTTGGTAATCCTATATATGACGATATGCCTCGTGAACAAGCAAGAATTGAGGTTCTTCGACGCTTGCCTCAAATAGCAAAGATTGATGGTGACATGGTTAAGCCTACTGAAAGAGAATTAGCCACAGGTGTAGCGTCTGGTTAATAAAATATAATGTGTAGATTATTATTTTGTGTCTATTCCTTTATTCTAATCGAACGAATTGTGAAGTAAAAAAATGATCAAAATTAATTTGAATTACAGCTACGAACATTTACAAGAACTGAAAGAAGCAGACTTAAGGGCGGTAAGGGAAACCGCCAGTGCTATTTCGCACATGAACTACGAAAGAGTTAAAACTTTCAGAATGAACAGGTTGATTCAGAAAGCTATAAAATGCTGCGGCCTCGTCGCCTGCCGACTGGGATTGAAGCTCCCACTTTTCCTCGTGGGAATACGAGTAAAGATAATGATGGTGGCCAAATATTGCAGCGAAGGGACCATAATAACCACAAACTGGCATGTTAACATCCTTAAACTCACCTGCAATCTCTACAACTAACGTATTCACCGGAGAGAAGAGCATGTTGGTAAGACCTGCTCCATGCGCTGCCACAAACACATCAGCGAGCGAATACATGAATAAATCACATGCCATGCAGTAATTTGATTTAAAGAGTTGCTGTGAACTCAGTGGGAGGATAATATGCTGCGGGAACGATTGACTAAAGGATAGTATGATGGAAGCGAAGAGTTCATCGTTCCAGTAGCGGTCGCTGCTCGATGGTGAGTATCTTTGATAAACTAGTAGATATTTATCAAAGGTTTTGGAAAGTTGGTTCTCAATAAATGTTTTCGGTATCGATTTAGGCCAGTAAAGCGATGTAGATTCCAAGAACTTCTTTGGGAGAAGAGTCAATATTGAGACTGAAGAACTATACTCTTCTTGGGTTTTAAAAAGCTGATAGTCAGAAATAATATTGAAAGCTAGCGGATAATTGATCTGGATATGATGAAGAGCTCTCTGCCACAAAATATCTTTTAATCTTCGAAGTTCTATTGGATTAGATAAGGCATAAGAGCAACGGAGCGAGCGAGGAATAAATATCTCTTCAGCTAAAACGTGACCAGATATAACTCGAGACTTATTGATACCTAGCAAATCAAATAAATGAGACCTCATTTTCTTCGCATTATCTTGAAATTCAATGTTATTTTCATATAATCGGTCATAATCTTCAAAGCTGCGAACCTGAATAAAAATATCTTCCTGCTCTAAGAGGACAGGGTATACGGGAGCCAAACGAGCAAGTGAGTCAGCGACGAAATGGTGATAATTATAGTCCCAAAGAGCGGAGATGACGAGCACTCTTTTTAGCTTGCTAACTTGAGGATGTCGCGAGAGGGCTGCATTTCGAAAAGGTGTGCCACTTTCAGAGTGGTCTAAACAAGTCTCCTGAAAGGATTGAAGATGCGGTCCTTGCAGATCAGATTTATTAAATAACCCTTCCCATGGGATTTTAGAAGACTGTAACCGTCGATGGCATCCTTTTGTCCAGTCTTTGGCTTGATTCCATCTATTTTCACAACTTTCTTCACCTTGATAGTACCCACATTGTGTCATGACCGACCCTGACGGATGAACAAACCCATTAACAACTTGGATCAAATAAAATGTTCGATCTATTTGTCGAAAGTCTTCGTAAAATGAATAAATTTTCCCTCCAGATGCAGAAATTTTGGTCATTTTAATGCAGTTTTTCCGATTTTGACCTGGATGAAATCTTGGAACTTCCCAACGCAAATTATTATCGCTTCCCCATTCTTGATCGTTGTATCTTCTCATCGCGGCGGTAACTGGGACATCCCGATGAGCTTTAGTCAGGGTTAAAGGCAATTGTTTAATCCGCTTCACTTCCTTGAGGGATGGAAAAAAGTACTCTACTTTTATTTCTGAGCTTTTCTCGAGACTTCTTTCAAGAGAAATTTTTCTTTTGGTATCCTTTTTCTTTTTCTTTGAATGTGAGAATGGATCATTAAGGGTTGAATCATTCACCACGAAATAGACCTTTCCATAAGTCCAGGGACAGGAATGAATATTCGCTTTTAAAGATTGTGACAGTTCGTACTTCCATCGACGAAGGTTAACCTTGGATTCTGAATCGTAGTTCCTGCTCAGGACAAGAAAGTAAAAGAAAATTATTCCAAACCAAATCATCTCCAATGTATTTGTGAAGTAATTTCTCTTCGACATCTCTTCACATCGTCTCTAACGTAAAAACTTGAATCGCCACACATAAAATTCACACAGGAGGTAAAAATCAAAACTAACCGCGTAATGAAAGAGAGATTTAATATTAATTTTTACATCACAACAATCAAAAGAAGAAAAAAAGAAATCTAAACTGCAACACCGACATCAGTCAACTACTTATTTCTTCTGTGATTGTTGTGCATTTGCTGCTTTCGTTTTAGCTTGTTCGATCAATTGCGGAAGAGCACCTTTCTTAGAGAGAGCTTTCAATAATGTCATAATGAAAGGAAAATAATTATGACGACGACGAATATTTTCTTGGCGCTGTCTGTCTAACTCTGCCAATTCATCATCTAATTGGGCTCGCACAACTTCAATTTGAGTGCGAATTCCTGCAATAGTTTCATTGAAAGATTCATCTCCAGATGATGTTAACTCATCCAAGGCTGACTGAAGTTCAGCTATCTCCCTTTCTAATTGCTTTGATTTCTGAGGACAGACGTTCATTAAAGCAAAGTGAGTCTCTGTTGCAGCATATCGATTTATTCTGTCTTCAATAGCAGGTTTGGCAACGGAGAGCCAATCGTTTCCAGCCTCGCCAAGTAAAATTGGCCCAGATTTCAGACCATCCAACCTAAAATAAGTCATAATGAAAAAAAAAGAACTAGAGTTTATTGACTTACTCGTAAACCTTTCCTTGGAATGGGAGATAGGCAATGAAGTGATAAGCATCCTCTTTCTTTCCCTTTTTGCTACGAGATTCTTCGATGAAAAATGGTTCAGCACGAGCAAAGGAGTTATGAACATCGCGAATATGGTCAGAATCACCAATGGCAAAACCACGACTTTCACTATCTAAATGTACCATAAAAGACTTAAACTCTTTTAACGTTTCACCAATCTCGACGCTTTCAGAATTTAACAGAACTGATAGGATTGCTTGAGTAGCACAAGCATTTTGCACAGTTTGCTTGGAGAAAATTAATTGATCCACTGATAAAGGGTCCAAACAAGGTCGAGGGTCATTCTCTTGGACCCATTTAAATAAAAAGATCAATCCGTACGAAGTTCCTTTCGTCTCTAATAAGTAATCCAAACTATAAATCTCTTCCACTGCAACCTCTTGCACACCAAATGAGCTAATCATCTCATTAAAAACACCAGGATCGGATTCAATAGTACACCACGACATGTTCTTGACTGTATTTCTCCTTTTTTAGCAATTATTTAACTGAAAGTTGATCTAAAGAATTCACTTTCGTTCTATTTTCCTTCTTGTCTAGTTGTCTTTTCCCCTTATTACCTATTGTGGTAGTTGTCTTGTTTTCTTCCCTCACAACAAACCATTCGAAAACAATTCACAATCAATCAATGGCGGACTATTCGAGTAAGATTGGAGATCCAAAAACTCATCATTTATACTTGATGTTTGAGAGTGGAGAATTCAGTGATTTCAAGATTGTTTATGGTGGTGTCGAGTTCAAAGTTCACAAGTGCGTCCTCAGCACAGGTAATCAATATTTCCCGAAGATGCTTCAATGGAAAAATTCTGATTATTGCGCAATCTCACTTCTTGAGTCAACGACATTTGATGCATTTAGAACACTGTTAAGATACCTCTATACTGGTCTAATCGAGAAAGAGTCTTTGAGTACTTTCAACGTACAACTGTACGAATTAAGCACTTACTTTCAAGTTGAAAGTTTGACCAATTTGATCTTAGCAGAATTGAGAAATATTCTTACTCTTGATAATGCCTCACTGTTTCTGGGCCCTTTATATCATGGCAATGATGAGGCCTTGGCAAAAGAACTTGTAAGATTTATCGCTTTGAACTCCTTTCCCTTTGATTTACTTAGCCCTGAAATCTTAACAGAGGTGTTCATTCATTTAGCAGAGAGCGATACAATACGTGTTAAGTTGAAAGTTGGAGATCGGGTGGAGTTCACAACAAGCGAAGGGATTTGGCAGAATGGGACTATTATTGGTGTGGAAAACAAGGATATTTACCGTGTCGGTTGGGGTTCTGAATATCTTCGCTGAGTTCGCTGTCAGTTACGCTTAAAGGATCAAAACTTCTGACAAGTACGGCATTAAGTAAAGCGTAAATTATAAAAATAAAGACTCTAATTCGTAGATCCCTAAACATAAGTAAGTCACTCAATTGAAGACAAGATCATCATCAACTCTTCGACAACCTTTATCACAAGGAAGAGGGAAGCTAGTTATCCACATAGTTGTCATCTCTTTGAAAAACAATGTTGAGTTACTGTTCTATGAAGATTATTGCTCTGTGCTTGCTGTATTTCTTGCAATCACACAATGGCTATATCTGGAAGACTTCACCTTTCACTGCAAGATCAAGGCATTTGATCCTTAAGAACAGCAATCAACCTGAGGGATTTCCTAAAGCGACGTCTTTGTTTGATTTAGGTAGGCAGAAGCTGAAAGAAGAGGCAGCAAAGCTCCGTGAAGAGGCAGATAAGGAAGTATTGAAGTCTCAAGAAAATTCCACAATATCGGAAATCCATGTCGCAGCTGATGTCAAAGGATTTGTTGTTGAGAAAGCTTATATTCCAGAGAGTAAAGAAAACTTTCCTTATTTTATGAACAATGGAACCATCAGTGATCCTAATTCAATTCAATCTAAGCCATCAACCAAACCTCTTGATATTGCTTTCTCTGGGGTTAATCTCAAAGATCTACCCTCATATGAACCTTTACTAAACTATTTAAGAGTTATAAGAAAGTTTGATATTCAAAAATTTGATAAAGATGGAATCGCTAAGGATGATCGTTACCTCTCTACGGAAGGTGAAGAAGAATCATTTTATGACGACGACTTTGCAAAAAATTCTTTTATTAAAATTATGAAGATGCAGTTAAAAGATATTCCTGATCCTATTGATGATGATCTTCTTTTCATTTCGACATTTAATGTGGTAAGTCACTTACAATAAATTTGTTACTATAACTGAGTAATCCTCTTTTATTATAGGTGAATTATGCCTTTTCAAAAGCTAAAAAGCCGAACAGTTTGTTTAACATATTTGAAGGACCAATGTCCAGCCTTCTTCAAAAAGTATCTTTTCAAGATGGTAGTGATTTGATCGATTTTTATGAAGCTTTGAGGGATTATGTTAAATGGAGAAATGATCCTAAAGTCAAATCATTGTTTGAACAAGTTGATTTAATTTATGGTTCATCTAATGATATTTCATCTTCTCTCGCTTTTCCACGAGTTCCTTTTGGTCTTCGTCCTGCAATCACTGACACATCAATCCTGAATGAAAAATATTGGAACTACTTTTTAGATGCTAATTTGACCAACACCTATCCATTGAGCTCGTATCTTACATTATTATCAACTGCATATGCGACAAATCCTTCATCTTCCTACTCCGATTCTATTATTGAAGAGACACTTCAAGTCCTCCCTGCTTATTTCAATGCATTGATGAAATATAATATTAAACGACTCACTGAGGCAGGATTTCCTGATATTAGCTATGTTCTTCAACAAAAGAATCGAAATTTATTAGATAAATTGATTTCAGTTGATGAAAAACTTTCGAAAGATATTGATCGACGACTCTACCTGACTGCCTTCTTACTCGTCGTAAGTCCTTGTTCATTACTACCAAACTCGTTTTTCATCGATTTCTTCTATAGTTTGAGAATAATCAATCTGCTGATGAGAAAAAACTTCAAAGTGAGACAGATTATTTATACAAAGTCTTTCAACGAGTTTTTCTGTGGCAAACAAAGTTTAATAACGCTGGCAGTACATCTACTCTCTCCACAAATCAATTAGCCGCATTATATCAAAAGTATTCACAAGCGAATGAAATTCTTATTGACAAACAGAAAGACAGGTTTCTTAATCCTGTAAATTTTTTGACCAACCCTACCCCACCAAATAATATTTTCTTTCAACTGCTGACTCGAAGCAATAATCAGCAGCATTCTCTTCAAAGTGAGAATCAGAATTACTTTCGACTAGATGAAGAAGGAGCCTCGGTGATAATCCAATACCAGCGTGTTCTTCAGGAATTTAAAGCGGAACAGTTCAAAAAAGATCCATTTTCAGGACTTGTTCTGTCAAACGAACTTTTACCTAAAAATCAGGATGGTATCGGGATTGTTGAGGAGAGAATCAAGAAGAATTGGGAAAGAAAGAAATTAGTGAAACGTGATTGGTTAGATGAAGATTTTGAACTTTACAAACTGGCTTCACTCATATATGTAAGTCGATGTAGTGATAGTAACCTGACTCTCACCAATAACCATTTTTATGTAGTATCGATCGTTGTTCGGAGAGGAAAAGGTAAACATCCTGTCTCTTTTGGATGAAAATGATGATGATGAAGATGTGAATGAAGAAGAAGATCAAGAGCTAGCTTCAATCTTTGAAAGAATTGTCCAAGAATCTGATCCTTCCATTAAATCAACGAACTTGTCAATGGATGATTTCTTTAAGGAGTTTAAAAATGGTGTTAGAAAGATGAAAGAACAGAATAAGAAAGGGCAGGCGAAGAAGCAGCAACAGAAGAGTATTAATGGAGATGAGGTTGATTTAAGTGATTTCTTAGAGAAAGTTCTATTCGACTTTGATTCTGATGAAACTCAAACAAAAGAAGAGTTTGAAAGACAATCTTATTCATTTTTATTTTTTTCAATGCTCTTTACACCTGAAGACGAGAAAATCGAGAGAATTTTTACTGTGCTCCGGAATTACAAAACATGGCGATTCTCAGAAGTTGGGAAAAATTTATGGCAACAAGCAACTGCAGAAGAAGAGAAGAGAGGAAAAGAAGACGCAGAGGATGATTCGATAAAACTAAAATATGGTGGAAGTTTGGCAAGATCTGTGTTCTTTGAGGAACCATTAGAAGATTTTCAATATTTCTATCAAAATGACTACCTTATCGCACCTCCCTTCAATGCTTTTTATTCAATATTATTTAATGCTTATAAATTATTTGGTCCAAGTGTGAAATTCTCTGAAATTATGACTATTTTTGCTAAAGGAAGTCCTCAACCTTACTTGATTACTAAATCAACCAAAGAGGGACTGAAAAAGCTGTCATCCACCAAGGGTGAAAAATTCTCCACGACCAAGGAAGCTGATCTCGCTGCCCTTTTAGAATCAACCAGAAAGCGAATTGAAGAGAATCAAGAGGGCATTCCGAAAATTAATCAATCCTCCGAAGATAATCCACTCTTGGTCTCTACTTCGTTTCCTCCAACTCCGAAGTCTGATCGAAATGTTACTGAAGTCATGGAAAACCTTCTTCAATCTATTCTAGTAAATAACGCTTCATCTCCGACTCAAGAGCTGATTAAAGAATTAGCCGGTGAATATGGTAGTGAGGCAGAACGATTCGTGTCTACTGTCTTTTATCAGCCTAGTAATGAAATAGCGTTAAGGAAAACGGTGGAATCTCTTATTGACAAGCTGATAGTGCGTGAAAACGTTGATCCTACCGAAGATGAAAGTGAGGAGGAAGAATTTCAAAATAAGGGCGAAAAAGAGGAATTTACACTGACGAAGCAGTTAGCTGATGAAATTCGTTTAAATATTCTTAAAGATGTCAATCTCCACGGAATTAGGTCTTATAAAGGAGCGTATATCCTCCAATCAGAGATAAGTGAAGGTCGGGAGGCACAAGAACTATGCCGAAAGATTGAGAAACGATTTCAACTGTTTTCAAATTATTCTACTTTAGTTGATTATGCAATAATTTATGATGAGCTAATCCCAAAGGACCTTACTGATGAAGATTTAGTGAAGATGGCTCTTGATCGCCCACGTGTTACCTTAATTATCCACCCGAAGAAATGGAAGACAGCAGCATTGAATAGAATGGAGAATAGCCGCTTTGTGAATCCTGCACTAACAGTTGCTTACCTTGTCTCCACAATTACGTTTGCTGTGAGAACAGTTGGCCAGAGCTTGAATCCAGATGATATTAACCCAGCGACTTTCGCGTCAAATGGTTTACTGCCAATGATCGCGGTAGCTTTAAGTTTACAAATCTTTTCGAGTGTAGTTGAACAAGTGATAGGAAAAAGCAAGGGATTGTCGATGAAATCGTATTTCCTACCATCGTTTGGTGATGTTTTCTCTTTTGGTGTTCACAATGCTGTCAAAGAATTACCGAAGAATCGTCGAGATATCTTTGATACCTTTTTATCTGGCATTCTTCCAACGTTATTACTCTCCTTTATTTGCATGGTCGCAGGATTAAATTCCATAAAGGATTTAACCGTTGATCAGATTTCACATCTTCCAACGATATCTTTGGGGTTTCTTCGTTCAAATCATTTAATTGAGACATTCATTACCGCTAACTATCCTCAATTATTCTATGATGTGGATGTTAGTAAAGCTTCGACCTTGCTGCACTTACCTTGGTTGACGATCGCTGGTATGGGTTCCTTTGTAGGAAATATCTTTCGTTTATTACCATTCGATCATGCTTCAGTCGGACGGAAGCTATCATATGCAGTTTTTGGTTCTCGAGGCGACGCATTCTTTGTTACAATATTGGGGATCGTCAAAGTTGTGCTTCTTTTATCTATTGGACTGTTCTCTGATATGTCGCTTGCTTCATTGCCAAAAGAGCTTCTGTTTCAGTATCTTGTCCTGGTTTCACTACTTCCGGAGAACGCGGTAAGTTCTTTATCCTCTTTAGATGATTTTTTTCTTTACATTCATTGGAATAGGCGCCATTGGTGAGTAAAAATGATGTCAGTGAGGTTGGTGAATTGAGGAAAATTATTTACTTCTTTGTCATGTTTTTTGCATTTGTTTGCTTTCTACCATCTGATTGGAATGTGTCAGGCGTTCAAGAGAATGTACAATCCTTATTTCCCAACCTATTTTAAAGAGAACCGGGAAATAGTCAAAATCATTTTTCACTCTCCTAAGTATCGAATAACATCGCGAGAGATAGGATGGGTTAACGAGAGTTTCCTCCCTCTCCAAAATTAAATGACTGAATCTGTTTGCATCACAATTAATTAACTTCTGATAGATGGAAAGATGGAAAAGGTCGAAATAAGTGAAGGTGTTAAAATACCGACCATTATCGAGCTGTATTGCCTGAGAACACAGTGTGCTGATTATCAGAATGGAGGTCAGAAATCGCCTCTTCAAAACATATGAAGGAGCTTTAAGCAAAAAGAACGAATTCTTGGATGCTTGGATGAATGAGGATGATTATTCTTCTGAAGAGGATTCTGATGAAGATGCCATGGATGATGAGAATGAAGAGAATGAAACATCTGAATCTATCAGTGATCCCAACAACGATGACGATGGAAAGAAGCGGAAACATGTCGAAGAGGAAGAAGAAAAGAGAGCCAGAAAGAAAGCAAGAAAGAGAGAGAAATATTATAGTTCTGGCAGTGTATCTAAAGAGTTGAGTGATGGTGATTATATTGAATGTTATATCTCTCCGTTCAAACTTGATCTCACAAACGACTTTGTTTGTGAAATTTAAAATTTTTATTCGTCAAGAGTTATATTTGATTTTTGATACATTTTCCGCACCGTTGTATCAAAAAATAGTTTGATATTCAATTAAAAAAAGTAAAACCAAAGTTTTCATCACTTAATCGTGAGCAATATCTGATCCTCATTCAAGAGTATCCAGCCAACTAATGAACCCGTTCAAAATAACCTACGAAGTCTCACAGTAACCAATATTATTTAGAGAGAAGAGACTTAAGTTTACATGAAGTGGGAGAGTGAGAAAAAGAAAGCAAGACATAAATACACAAATTCCATTCTTTGAAACATACAAAAAATCAAGTTATCTCTATGCTGAGGAAAGAAAAAATAAGTTTAATTATATTTGAACACCGAGAAATATAGTTCAGGAATTTATGATAATCATGAAAGTGAGATTCAATCGAGATTAGTCAGGCCAATAATGGTTCTTTCAAGGAAAGAAATCTCAGATATAACTAAACGAAGGGACCAGATATAACTAACAGCAGGGCTCAAATGACGAATGAAAATATAAGGTGGAAAAATAGAGCACACCACAGGAAAACTACCATAGAGTCGCGATAGAGCACACAAGGAAGCGTAATGCAGTATAAACCTCAACTTCAAGAAGATTCCTGAGAACGTACAGCAAAAACACAAAAAGAAAAGACTAAGATGGGTGAAATGAAGCTACTGCCTATGACAATCACTTTGAAATCAAGGAACAAAGCACAAAACATTACAAAAAATAATTAAAAATCAATCAATAAATAGTGACGAGAGAATGAAAGAGATAATACTTCACAAGAATTTAAAAGACAAAAGGATAAATTGAGTGTTTTATACAACTTCAACAGGTCTCAACTCCAATGAACAACGATTGTTGGCAAGAGTCAGAGTTTTACTGTTTTCAAATTGATTAGAACGATCTATAAATAAAATGAAAAAGAAACACATTAAACAATGATCTTAATAAAGGAATGAAGTTTACCTTTATCGGGAGAGCATAAATTATTATCACTTTGAGAACCACTTGTAATAGCTCCAACTTTATTATTTCTTAACATATTTAATCTCTTCGTTCGATTTGCATTGATCAAATATGCTTTAAACATCACCTTCTTCTCTTCTTCGGAGAATTTTTGATGACGAACTAAATAAAAGAAGAAAAAGATAATACAGGCGGCCCAATAAGCACCAATTCCAACTAAAAACATTTTATTAACAGTTGGATTGTAGTACACGGTACCAAGTACAGCAATAGAAAAGACAACAATACCCCAGATTGCACCAAAGTCTCCTAAAGGATTCACAAAGCTTTTTGCGACACAAGAGAACTTGCGGCGAAAGACCATATATGAAAGAAGACAAGCGAAGTTGATTGTCACTGACAATATTGTTGACACACCTTTCACTTCACCAAGATATGTTGGATCATAGAGGAAAAACATATTCATACCAATCGCTATAATTGCTGTGAAGGTATAACACACATATGGACTGTCTGAGCCTGGAACTACCTTCTTGAAGATCGATGGAAGTAATCCTGATTGTGCCAAAGCTAATAACTGCTTCCCTGCACAATAGAACAAACAAAAGATAGACCCGAACTGGAAAGGAAAGTCTATCCACTTCATTTGAGTCAAGTCTTGTAGTTCGAAGATGCGAGCATATCCTCCTTGCATAGGGAAGGTAGCTTTCTGAAGGGACTTAGCAGAAGGAGTCTGAGAAACAGCAGCCAAGATGACGAAGACAGATGTTGCCATGAAGATGAAGAGAGATACTAGCCACACTCGCGGCAATTGCTCTTTTGGGGCTTTCATGAGATCGCCTAAGAGCGTGTAGTATTGGAGGCAATTGAATTGACCTCCCACTGATGGTCTCCCAGACATCATATTGAACCATGTGAACTCGACTGGCAGTGGTGAATAATGACTGTAGCTCACGTCAGCAGTCCCTACTTTACTTAAGGTCCCGAACAAATAGATCAACAACATTATCACGATACAGAATCCCATGAAGCTGGACAACGCGAACACAGGCCTTCCTCCAATCAGATTCACAACAAGACAAAACCCAAACATCACAATGACAATGAGTTGTCCATTCACATCTGATAGGAATCGTTGTGCCTTCATCGAAATTGTTACCATACAAAACATGAACTCTGTGCAAGCTACCATAAATCCACAGAAAGGACCTACTGAGGCACGAACGAACCCGAAAACTCCTCCAGAGAAAGGAAGAGCAGAGGACATCTCCGCCATGCATAGAATAAGGCAAATAAACCCTGATCCAGAGAAGAAGAGGTTAAACCAAAGAATATCGAGACCGTAAGTGTTGATGTTGGCATTCCAACCAGTACTACGATTGCCTAAAATCATAGAAAATCCTAATTCGAAGAAAATACGAATGAGATAAGAAGAAAGTACAAATAGAAACTTACCAAATAAGAAGACTTCTAACTCTGACAATCGTGTAACTTTGAATTGACGTAGTACCTGCATGAAATATGAGGATGATTCATTCCCTTTTATTTCATCAATGGTATCAGTATTAACAGTTGGTTTTGTTTCAGACTCCATGTATTCTTTTATTAGTTGGATATATATTGTGTGTCTTTTACCAACGGTCATAATACTATTCTATAAATTTACATCGCTCTCTGATCAACTCGAAATTTTACGTGATACCTATCGTATTTATGTAGAGTACCGATAGGATAGAATCAACTTCTGCCCTTATTCTGATTTGATTTGACCTTCTTATTAAAGTACGAAAGGATGACAGAGTATAATTTAATTTACAATAAAAACAATAGTTTTTGTTCTTGTCCTCTAGTCTAGTTTAGTCTAGTTTAGTATAGTATCGTCTAACATTCTGTAAAAGAGGAGTGTTCTGATCAAATTTTTCTTTGATTTATTTGTTATAATGTTTGATCGATGCTTTGATATCACCTCTGTTATTATTTTTGGTTTAAGAGTGAACTCAGAGCTGTGCACAAACCTACCAACTGTTTGCCTGTGTTGGCTCAATCAAATGCTAGAGGGAGAGTTCGACACTTTAAAAACCAATTGTCTTGGTTGTTGGTGCACAAGTTTAATTAGAGATAAAGTCTTAGGCTTTAAGATTTAGTCACAATAATCATACATACAACTAAAATCAAAAGATAAGCTAAATTTATAGAGTTCCTTATCGATAATTATATCACTAGTAAAGTCATAATCGAGAAACCCTCTCAAATTTCTGGATCAGTGCATTATTGTAATTAAATATTGGAAGTGTAGGGATTATTGGGAATTATTGCATGGAAATAAATATAATAGAAATACAATTTATGAAACGAATATGGTATAATCACTAAAGACAATTGAACCCCAAAAGTGTTTCATACAAAGACATCTAATTAAATCGATCTATAGGTATACCTATTTCAGTATACATGTGTAATTTAAGCATGTACACTTTGCATATTTCGGAAATAGAATGAAATAGAAGACGATCAAAGAAAGAAATCACAAAATTAATCTCACCTAACAAATATAGGGAAGACCGACAACGTGAAAGAGAAAAACTCAATAAAGAATCAAACAAAGAAACATGAATGAAAAACAATCCATATAATAGCGAATCAAGAAAGGAGAGAGGAAATACAGACATTTTATAAAAGAAAGAAGGAAATGTCAGAAGATTATTACGAAAGTTCGATCAAGTATCACCACATAAGGCGAGTAACCTATGAGGGTATTATACTTCCTCTGCAGGTCTGATCTCTGTCGAGGTGCGAGTTATAGGAAGAATAGATTTACCGAAAGCAAGAGAGCTTTGACTATTTGCACGATCTAATATCATAAAAACATTAGGAGAACAAAGAAAACTAAGATAAGTACAGTTCTTACCTCTACTTTGAGAACATTGATTTTCACTTTGAGAACCATTACCACTTGTAATAGCTCCAACTTTATTATTTCTTAACATATTTAATCTTTTCTTACGATTTGCATTGATCAAATATGCTTTAAACATCACCTTCTTCTCTTCCTCAGAGAACTTCTGATGACGAACTAAATAAACAAAGAAGAAAAGAGCACAAACCACCCAATAGGCACCAATTCCAACTAAAAACATTTTATTAACAGTTGGATTGTAGAAAAGGTTACCAACTACTGCAATGGCAAAGACAATAATACCCCAGATTGCACCAAAGTCACCGAATGGATTCACAAAGCTCTTCGCCATGGAAGAGAATTTGCGACGAAACACCATATATGCAAGAAGACAAGAGAAGTTGATTGTAACAGATAATATAGTCGTTACTGCTTTGATTTCACCAAGATATGTTGGGTCATAGAGAAAAAACATATTCATGCCAATTGCTACGATTGCTGTGAAGGTATAGCAAACATACGGTGCATCCGAACCTGGCACTAACTTCTTGAAGATCGAAGGAAATAACCCTGACTGAGACAGAGCTAATAACTGCTTCCCTGCACAATAGAACAAACAAAAGATTGATCCGAACTGGAAGGGAAAGTCTATCCACTTCATTTGAGTCAAGTCTTCCAACTCGAAGATACGAGCATACCCTCCTTGCATAGGGAAGGTAGCTTTCTGAAGGGACTTAGCAGAAGGAGTCTGAGAGACAGAGGCTAAGATGACAAACACTGTCATGACTACGAAGATAAACATAGACACCACCCACACTCGAGGCAACTGTTCTTTTGGCTTTTCCAAGAGGTCTCCCACAAGAGAGAAGTATTGGAGGCAATTAAATTGACCTCCCACTGATGGTCTTCCTGACATTACATTGAACCATGTGAACTCTACTGGTAGTGGTGAAAAGTGACTGTAGCTCACGTCAGCAGTCCCTAGTGCACTCAATGTCCCGAACAAATAGATCAACAACATTGTAGCGATACAGAATCCCATGAAGCTGGACAACGCGAACACAGGCCTTCCTCCAATCAGATTCACAACAAGACAAAACCCAAACATCACAATGACGATGAGTTGTCCATTCACATCTGATAGGAATCGTTGCGCCTTCATTGAAATTGTTACCATACAAAACATGAACTCTGTGCAAGCTACCATAAATCCACAGAAAGGACCTACTGAGGCACGAACAAAGCCGAAAACTCCACCAGAGAAAGGAAGAGCTGACGACATCTCCGCCATGCATAGACAAAGACAAAAGATCCCTGACGCAGAGAAGAAGACGTTAAACCAAAGAACATCAAGACCGTAAGTGTTGATGTTGGCATTCCAACCAGTACTACGAGTGCCCAAGATCATGGAGAAGCCTATGAACAAGCGGGACTAATCAGTATTTTCGATGGTAACCATAACAGATCTTACCGAAGAGGAAGACCTCTAACTCTGTGAGTCTCGTTACTTTGAAGGAACTGAGAAGCTGAACGAGATATGAGGATGATTCATTTCCTCCTTTCACCTCATTGAGAGCTTCAGTGTTGGTAGTTGGTTTCGCGGACTCCATGCTGATCGAAGGTGAGTTGAAATTGAATTGTTGAGATTGTTGAATTAATTTGTGTGTGTGTATTCACATCCTGGTCAGACGAACGAACAGTTAGAACGAAGACATTGAAGGGAAAGGAAGATGTGTGTTTGAAGTAGTTTTGCTTTAATTTACATCACGAGATTTGTCAAATATAGCTGCGAATAAGGATGATCTATTTTTAATATTCACAAGATAATTATTAAACGTAGAAGAAATATCTCTTCACTAAATTTATCTGTTCTTGTATTCCAATGAATTTCTTTCATTTCGCAATTTCACCAACCAAGCTTTCAATGTATAATATATACTAGTAATCTCCTGAAACACAGGACTCAACCTCCTTTACAAACTCCAACTTCTAACAGTGTGAGGCGTGTACTCTGTGACTTAAAAGTTACTTAGTACCCTCAATATTATGCAACTTTGTCAAGGCCCTAGGCAAAAAGAAAAATGGTGAAGGAATATAATAACAAGAGCTTAGTGATAACCGACATGCAACGGAGTGTATAATTTCAAATTACTTCTAACATTACGACATCAAGAAAGTCTCTGTCGTTATTCTTTTCCTTCCTGCTGAAAGTATGACACAGGATACATTTCGTGAGAAATTAGTTTACTACAAAAAAAATAAAAAATAAAAACATCTTTCATCATAATTATCACTCAGTATTAATCTCGAACCCACTCCATTACGAAAAATCATATTTATTCCCAGACCTTTATTCAAGTCAAAGGTTCTGGATGATTATGAGGGGGTAAAGGGAATAGCATGGAAGGAAATGAATAAAAAAGAACACTCATCAAAAAAGAAATGATATAAACGACAAGCAAGCAATTAGAAGACAATTGGGGCCTAAATATTCAAGGGTATTTCCATACATAGAAATATAACTAAATTAATCTATATATCTACAATTATGTCAGTATGTGTATTGGTATATATTTCAAAGAAATAGAAGTTGATGAAACGAAGAAATAACAAAATTAAGATATCAACTAACAAATAAGTGGGGGAAACCAAGAGGAAAAAACAAAACAAACGAACAAACAGGAAGGAAAACAATCTAATAATAGGGATTGAATAAATGAGGGAATAAACACGTTATACAAGAGGTTCAGATTTAAAAGACTATTACTTTTTGTAATGACAATTTTTATTGGAGGATCGTGATATAAGACGATTTAATTATGAGGGCATTAGACTTCTTCTGCAGGTCTGATCTCCGTGGAAGTCCGAGTGATAGGAAGAACAGATTTACTAAAAGCGGCAGAGGTTTGACTATTTGCGCGACCTAATACAAAACAATAACAAGTAAGAAAAAGAGTAAAAGATAGCATGCATTCAGTTCTTACCTCTACTTTGAGAACATAAATTATTATCACTTTGGGAACCATTACCACTACTCGCTCCAACTTTATTATTTCTTAACATATTTAATCTTTTCTTACGATTCGCATTAATTAAATACGCTTTAAACATCACCTTCTTCTCTTCTTCAGAGAACTTCTGATGACGCACTAAATAAACGAAGAAGAAAATGGCACAAACCACCCAATAGGCACCAATTCCAACCAAATACATTTTATTAATCGTTGGATTATACATTATTTGTCCAACTGGTGAGAAACAGAAAATAATTGCTCCACAGATACCAGCAAAGTCGCCTAATGGATTCACAAAGCTTCGAGCTACTGAGGAGTACTTGCGACGAAATACCAAATACGAAAGAAGACAGGCAACCATAATCGCAACGGATAAAAAAGATGACAGGGCTTTGATTTCGCCAAGATACGTTGGATAATACAAAAAGTACATATTCATGCAGATTCCAACCGCGGCAGTAAATGTATAACAGACGTATGGTGTTTCTGAGCCTGGAACTACCTTCTTGAAGATCGAGGGTAGTAATCCTGAGCGAGATAATGCTAATAACTGCTTCCCTGCACAATAATATAAACAGAAGATCGACCCGAACTGGAAAGGAAAGTCCACCCATTTCATCTGAGTCAGGTCTTGTAGTTCAAAGATACGAGCATATCCTCCTTGCATAGGGAAAGAAGCTTTCTGAAGGGACTTAGCAAGAGGAGCCTGGGAAACAGCAGCCAAGATGACGAAAACAGACATGGCCATGAAGATGAAGAGAGATACTAGCCACACTCGGGGCAATTGCTCCTTTGGATCTCTCAACAAGTCGGCCAGCAAAGTTAAGTACTGAATACCACTGAACTGACCACCCACTGAAGGTCTTCCTGACATCACATTGAACCATGTGAACTCGACTGGCAGTGGTGAAAAGTGACTGTAGCTCACTTCATCTGTCTCCACTTTACTTAAGGTCCCGAACAAATAGATCAACATCATAATAGCGATGCAGAATCCCATGAAGCTAGTCAAGGCGAACACAGGCCTTCCTCCAATCAGATTCACAACAAGACAAAACCCAAACATCACAATGACGATGAGTTGTCCATCATCATCAGAGAGAAAGCGTTGAGCCTTTAAGGACATTTGGGTCATGCAAAACATGAACTCTGTGCAAGCTACCATAAATCCAAAGAAAGGACCTACTGAAGCACGGACAAATCCGAAGAGTCCTCCAGAGAAAGGGAGAGCAGAGGACATCTCCGCCATGCATAGACAAAGACAAACGAAGCCGAATCCGGAGAAGAAGAGGTTGAACCAAAGAATATCGAGACCGTAAGTGTTGATGTTGGAGTTCCATCCAGTACTACGATTGCCTAAGATCATGGAGAAACCTATCAAAGCAAAGAAATAATTAGAAATGGAGCTCAGAGAAACTATAGTAATGAATCTCACCGAAAAGATAGGCTTCTAACTCTGTGAGTCTCGTCACTTTAAAGTAACTGAGAAGTTGGACAAGATACGGACTTGATTCATTTCCTTTCACCTCATCGACTGCATCAGTGTTGGTAGTTGGTTTTGGGGACTCCATATTAATTGAAGACTTGTCGTTGTTGTTTGGGTGATTGTTTAATTGTCTTATTTGTTATATTGTCCGTTTTCTCTGCTGTTCATCACTACTACGTGCATTACGAATGAATTGAAGGAGGCGGCGTGGTGAAGTGTTTTTGCTTTAATTTACGTCGCCCGAAGCAGGAAATGTCAAAATATAAAAATAGTATTTTATTACCATTTAAAATTTTTCTTTTTTCCATTTCACAATGAAGCCATTAATCGAATATGTATCTTCTCTTCATTTTCTGATCTTATATTCTATTATTTCTTTTGTTGATTTTTTCTCAAAACACCTTTCATCTCATAAGTGGTATTTCTTTAACGAGAAATAGAAATGATTCCATAGTGATATAAGATTGCAAATTTCCTCGATGTAACAAAACAATAAAGCATCAATAGATGAAAAGAATGCAGACAAAGATTGTAGTTTGAAAATATACTTGTACCTGGCAAACTGTTCCAATAGCAACGTAAATTATAGAAATGATCTTTAGTTGGATATTTTTCAATATTTTGGGTTGTTAACATGGCAGATGAAACAGAAGTTGCGAACGAACCAAGTCCAGAGTCAGAGCAAGTGGAGCTGAAAGTTAATCCGAAAATCAGGGTCATCAAAGTGAATGATGTGATTCCTGCTCAGGAAAGAACCACGATTGCATGGAATGAACATGCTTTGGGTGATCATTTGGATAAGTTTTTATTATCCGAAGACAATACGCAAAGAACCTTTGTATTCTCTGCTCCCTTTGGTGGTCCTCACCTCTATTGCTATGCTCCATCTTTGTTGTTAAGACGCAATTATTGGACGATCGTCACGATGGGGTTGTCTGGGACAAAGATGAATGTTCCAGAGGGAATTTCTAACCCCAATGATTATGCTCGAGCTGAGGTAAGTAATAACATCATCAAGAAGAGGGAGTTATCACATTGTTATTAGCTGATCTGTTACCTTCCGCCTGACTGGAGCTTCCCTCCAGCTCTTGGCGAGGGGCTTAACGAGCAGAATTGGCCTCTTGAAATGTTACGAAGTTATGTGCAATATGTCAGCTCAACAAAAGCTTGGATCGCCCGTTATCATGGATTGCCGAACATATTGTCAGATCCACCGGGCCAGCAATTCGTTCCCTGTGTTCCTTTCTCTCATGTGGTTCTATTTGATACCGAAGTGAACGAGAAGCCTGGATTTGCAGTGGCTGATGTCGATGGAGAGAAGGTGAATTTTTATTTAGTTGTACCGGTAACGGCCGCTGAGGCAGCGTGGAAAAGAGAAGTTGGAATAGAGGACTCGCTGTTTTATGCGGTCGGATCAAAGGAAGAATCTGAGTCAGTGTGTATTGATTACGTGATAGACCCAAATAGGAAGTGTGCGGTAACTTATCATCACCTGCCTGAGGAAATTGAGTTTCATCGCGCGCAGCAAGGTAGTGAGGATGAAGATGATAGTGAGGATGAAGGTGAAGGTAGTGAAGATGAAGGGGAAGGTACTGAGGTCGAGGATGGAAATTCTCAACTAAATTAGGATAGTTTTTGTGAAAGTTTTTAGAATGAGCAGTGTATGGATGAAATTGATTTCATTTAAGTTTCAAAGTTATGTGGATTTTCGAAAGAAAGTGAGAAGATCTCGCAGCATTCTGATCGGTAACTTAACATCGGGACAACAGTAATAATACTCGAGGCGGACGTTAGTAATACTTGTGTTCCTCGACATCTGGCAATGTGCATCGAGGTCCTATAGTGTAGCGGTTATCACTCGGGACTTTGAATCCCGCACCGGGGGTTCGAATCCCCCTAGGACCTGTTCTTTTTATTTTCTATATAATTTTCATGGTTTTCTAACAGCAACAACAACAACAAACTTATCTCTTCAAAGTTTTTCTCTTAGTTTCTTTCTCATTCTCCTAATTTGATCTCGTTTTTCAAGTTTTCATTAATTCTTTTGCTTCTTTTTATTTCTGAAAGAAAATTCATTTCCTTTTAATTTGCGTTATATACCACCTTCTTGGACCAAATCAACTACAACAATCATATCTTATACGAAATGATGGTGGTACCTTTCGTTGTCACGCTCTTTTCTCATTTTTTAGCTATGTTTTATGTAGTTCCATTTGTATTTGAATATACAAATGGAACAAACGTTAAAGAGACTCCAGATTATATTACAAATTCAATACCATTTTTTATTCTTCTTGCTCTATTAGAATATTCTTATGGGAAATGGAGAAAATTTCCTCTTTATACAATGAAAGATACTATTATGAGTCTTTCTCTGGGAACGGTACAACAATTAATTGGTATTTGGTTAAAGGAGATTGCTTATGTTCCTTATATCTTTGCTTATCATTACTTTGCTCCTCATCGTGCGGCATTGTTCCAATCCATTTTTGGTACCCCTCTAAAATGCGTTTATGATCCAATTGCAACTGAGTCTGCTTGTTCTGCCAGTGATTACTACAACACTCAGATGCTTTACTTCATTGTAGGATTCCTAGGCTGTGACATCTCCTATTATTTCATGCATAGAAGTGCTCATGAATGGCATTTATTCTGGAGTTCACATAGTGTTCATCATTCTGGTGAAAGATATAACCTGATTACTGCCTTAAGACAAGGAAGTTTTCAAGGTGCTTATTCATGGCTGTTCTACTTACCCTGGGCAGTTGTAGGTCTTCCACCTGTACATTACCTCCGACATAATCGTTTAAATACAATTTATCAATTCTGGATTCATACAGAAATGATTGGACGATTACCATGGTGGTTTGAGTTAATTATGAATACTCCTTCTCATCATAGACCTCATCATCGTCCACCTGGTAACTGTAATTATGGTGGTGTGCTAATTCTATGGGATCGTTTATTTGGTACCTTCATTGCAGAAAGTTCATTAGGACAAGAGAATAGTATTAATACCGAGAAAGACGTGAAGACAGACTTTAAGAGAGGTATTATCTATGGTTTATCTAAACCACTTGTTAGTTATGATCCTGTGAAGGCGAATATTCAACATTTAATCAATTTATCCAATTCACGTGTCAAATCATTACATCCAAGTATTTGGGAGAGATTATTATCATTATTGAATTTAGTCTGGAGAAAACGTGTTCATCATCCATATATTATAGCGACTGATGCGACTCACTTAATACCTGATATCCTCTTTGATTGGAAATATGAAGCAACCTACCGCCAAGAACATCCGAATAGTAGTATACTCTCATTCTATTGGAAAAGAATGTGGACTTTACCACCAGAAGTCCCTGCTGTTGAAGATATTCGTAGTAAGGTTGCTGATAGTTCAGTCTGGACTGTACGTGATCTAACCTTTGTTGAGGGAAGAGAGGAAAGAAATAGTCCAAAACTTACTACTTTCCATGGTGCTATTGTAATTGCTCATTTTGTTGTAGTATTAGGAGTAAGTTATGCTCTGTTGTTAATTCATTCACTGCCATTATTTAGTGAAGGAAATACTGGAAAGATCTATACATCCTTGTATATTACGACATGTTTATTACTTTTACAAACAATTCAATTCCATTATTTCCAACCAAAGCAGAAATTCAATTCACCTGTGAAAGAAGAAGGAAATGAGAAGAAGAAGCAGAAGTAATTTGAAGTAATTTTCAATGAAATTGGTAGATATTTTCTGTTGTTTTGTTTCGTCATTATTATTATATTTATTTCATTAGAGTAGAAGGAGAAAGAACGAAAGAATTACAAATTGGTTATGATATTATATCCGATAATAGTGTTTTTCTTTTGTGGTGATGATGATGTTGTAGTAGGAAGAGTCTTTATCTCTATTGTAATGTATTACTTCTTATGCTTTCTTGGAAAATGTTGTTGTAAAGAATAAAATAAAACTTGTTGTGTTCAATCATCTTTTGTTACTCCTCCTACTGTACTACTACTACTACTACTACTACTACTACTACTACTACTACTACTACTACTACTACTACTACTACTACTACTACTATATTTTATTTGTTTCAAATCCATGGAGACGGGAAAGTCCAAGAAAGGAACTACTCTCTTACATCGCTACTGTACTACGTAAAAAGATATCATAAATGCAATTATCAATGAAAAACACACTCTGTAAAAGGAAAGGCAGAGAAAGGGGATGGTGTGTCGATTACTTATTAAAGTAATCGATTACTTCGTAAAGTATTGGATTGTAATCAATGAGGTATGACCAGTGAGACACATACTTTGTAACTTTGATTTAACTTTAATTTCAATATTCTGACCTGGATATCCTTCAAAAGCAAAATGCTCTAATAGTTCACGTAATGTAATCTTCGTCACAAAACGACAATCTTGAAGCTCTAAACGCTTCAAACTTTGAAATCCTTTACTATCAAATTCTGTCATTCCAAGCATTTCATGTAATGTTAATTCAACCAGATTTGATATTGCTGGTATGGAGGTAATATATAAACAATTACAGAGTTTAACGCTATAAAAACGATTGAAGACATTAATATTAATTGTATTGAATTGAAACCATGATGAAATCGTGATATATTTCACATTGTCTATCGTTGGTAATGTATTCATATCATTATATCCATTTAATAATAAACGATAATGATTACCAAGTTGTTCGAATTGTTTTGCCGAAGAATATAATGCTACATCTTTGATACCTTTTAATGGAGTAAAATCATTAACAGCACCATAATGCGCGGTAAACTTTTGAACTTTACCTCCGTTGGCTACTGAGATTGGTGAGAGATCTGTAATCTTCGGACAATGTTCCAAATGTAACTCTCTTACTTGATTAAAAGGGGTTATATCACCAATATCACCAGAAATCTTCAGATAGTAAAGATTTGTAAAGGTCATTCCTGCTAAATTCGCTAATCCATCCCCATATACTGTTAATCTTTCACATGTGCCTTGTACTGCATGCCAACCTGCGACATTACCAGGACAATGAAGATCACGAACATTGGTTAGACACGAGATATCATTCACTTTTGAAAGTTCAAACTCAACACGAGGAATATTCCGAAATAATTCAATCGAGGTAAAGCTACGTGCTTGATTAATTTTAATACTTTTTAAATATCAATATCACGAAGTGTGGTGAAATTAGGTGTAGCAGATATAACTAGATCCTCTAACGTTGGAATACCACTTAATTCAACAAAGCGATCAGCAGTATTGATACGAAGATAACGAAGTTGAGGTAATCCACCTGTAATATGTGTGAGGGTATGAGCCTCATACATTGTTAATCGTTCGAGTCTTTCAAATGACATCGTATTATCAATACAGGTAGCTTGAGGTGAGCATAGCTGGAGATCTTGATTATATTTAAAAACAAACATATCATCCACATATAAAAAGGCAATAGCCATGAGTATTGCTACGTCATCTAATAGTGCGTATTGATGTTGCTCAAACTTCATTCGAGGACTAATGAAGATATGATGGACATGATTACATTGTGCGATGTATTCATCTGGAAGAACCGCTGCTGAATGCAAATAAAGACCTATTTGACGTCGTGGTTCTTCGATTAAGCCTAAAAGATATTGGCGGAACTGTTCATGTTTTACGAACAGATTTGTATGACTCTTCTTAAGGTTATAATAATTCAATCTTCTTCCCCATTCATGACGGATTTGTTTATTACAAGCTAAAAATGCTCTCAAACTTGCTTTACCGGAAGAATATTGAAAATTCATTTCTTGATATCCAGCGATATTTCTATCTGTGGAATATGGTGATGAAAGAATAAATTCATAGAGAATCTTTTGAATTAAATCAATGGGAAGATCTTGAATTCCTTTACCTAACGTCATAGAAGCAAACTTTTGATACAAAGTTTTTGCTTTATTTGAAAATTTAGATAAAGATTTCTTTCTTGGAGGCATTCTTGTATTAGTATTTTAATATGTAATTACAATAAATTACAATAATAGAAATAAGATGGCGAAGGAGTATCTTTGATTCTTGTTGTGGGTTCCTCTTGGCGCACAATTCTTGAGGTGCACAGTGCATAGTTTAGAAAAGTGAGATCAGTTCATCCAAAAGATTCTCTATGAATTTATTCTTTCGTAACCATATTGCACAGAAAGAAGTAACTGTGGATGTAATGCAATAAGCTTCCAATATTCGTATTGTAAAGCAAGTTTAAGAGCATCACAGACATTTGTTAGACACGAGATATCAGTCAAAAGATGAAATTCAACACATGGAATATTACGAGATAATTCAATCGAGGTAAATTTATGTGAACAATCAATTCTAACACTTTTTAAATTATCAATATCACGAAGTGTTGTGAAGTGAGGTACACCATACAGATTGAGATCCTCTAACGACGGAATACCACTTAATTCAACAAACCGAAAAGCATTATTGATATGAAGATAGCGAAGTTGAGGTAATCCATCTGTAATATGTGTGAGGGTATTAGCATGATACATTGTTAAATGTCGAAGTCTCTCTAGTGATAGAGTATAATCAATATAAGTTACTTTTGGTGAAACCAAGACAAGATCTTAATCATATTTAAAAATAAAAATATCATCAACATTTAGATGATCATTCAACATGAGTATTGCTACATCATCGAATAACGCGTATTGATGTTATTCAACTGTCCTAAGATGATTTATGAAAATATGATGTACATGATTACAGAATTCAAAATATTCATCTGAAAGTATATCTTCACCACAATGGTTCTTCGAGAAGATGTTGACGAAAAGTATCATCCTCCACGAACAGATTTGTATGATTCTTATCAAGGTTATAATAATTCAATCCTCTTCCCCTTTCATGATGAATTTGTTTATTGTCCTGGTAATGTCACAGGTTGGCATGGAATACAAGATAAATGTGAAAGATTAACAGTATTTTGGAATGGATCAACAAATTTGACAGGAATGAACTTTAAAAGCCTTTGCTATCTTAAGATTTCTGGTGATATTTGTGATATAACTCCTTTCAGTCAAGTAAGAGAGTTACATTTGGATAATTGTCGTCGGGTAACAGATCTCTCGCCGATCTCACCAGCAAATGGAGGTAAAGTACAGAAATTTTCAACACGTTTTAGTGTAGTGACTGACTTTAATCCATTAAAAGGTATCAAAGATGTAGCATTATATTGGTGTGCGAAACAGTTCAAACAATTGGTAATCATTATCGTTTATTATTAAATGGATATTATTCTTTGAAAACATTACCAAAGATAGACAATGTGAGATATATCACAATCTCATCATGGGAAAAATTAACATTGAGCACAACTAATATAAACGTTTTACAGCTCTTTTACGGTGTTAAACTTCATGATTGTAAAGATTACTTCCATACCTGCGATATCTAATCTTATTGAGTTATTGCATTAAATGCTTGGAATGAAAGAGTTTGATAGTAAAGAATTTCAAAGTTTAAAGCGTTTAGAGTTTCAAGATTGTTGTAATATGATAAAGATTACATTACATGGACTAATCAAACATTTCGCTTTCGAAAGACCTGATGGTACCACACCTACTGAGTAAAATCCCCGTTACAAAGTATGCCTCACTGGTTATACGTCATTAATCACAGTTAAATACTTTACAACATAATCGTCTCATTTAGTCTATTCTGTTTGCTTTGGCCTTTGTAAATTATTTATTTTACAAATTTCTGAAGCATTGATCAAAGTTCTATGAGTATTAAGTTATTACTTCATTTGTTTCCTTACCTAAATTTTCCTACTACAACTACTGCTCCTACAATTATAACTATTCGAATGTCTAACTAATACCCTTCTATCTATATTCCTTCTACCATATGGTTCCCATTTCTTTCAAAGTTTCCCCTCTTCGACTACTGAAGGGAGAGGAGGATGCTTGATTACTTCGTAAAGTATTTCATTGTAATCAATGAGGTATGACCAGTGAGACACATACTTTGTAACTTTGATTTGGCTTTAATCTCTGTGTTTTGCCCTTCATATCCTTCAAATGCAAATTGCTCTAATAGTTCACGTAATGTAATCTTCGTCACATGACGACAATCTTGAAACTCTAAACGCTTTAAACTTTGAAATCCTTTACTATCAAATTCTCTCATGCCAAACATTTGATGCAATGTTAATTCAACCAGATTTGATATTGCTGGTATGGAGGTAATTGCTGAACAATCATAAAGCTTAACACCATAAAAACGATTGAAGACATTAACATTAATTGTATTGAATTTTACCCATGATGAGATCGTGATATATTTCACATTGTCTATCTTTGGTAATGTTTTCAAAGAATAATATCCATTTAATAATAAACGATAGTGATTACCAAGTTGTTTGAACTGTTTTGCAGAACAATATAATGCTACATCTTTGATACCTTTTAATGGAGTAAAATCATTTGCTGCACTAAAATGCGTTGAAAACCTTTGTACTTTCCCTCCATTTACCGATGAGAGTGGTGAGAGATCTGTAATCTTCGGACAATGGTCTAAATGTAGCTCTCTTACTTGATTAAAAGGAGTTATATCATTAATATCACTAGAAATCCTAAGATAGTAAAGATTTGTAAAGGTCATTCCTGTCAAATTCGTGAATCCATTCCCATATATTGCTAATCTTTCACATTTATCTTGTATTCCATGCCAACCTGTGACACTACCAGGACAATGAAGACCGCGAACATTTGTAAGGCACGAGATATCATTCACTTTCGAGAGAAGAAATTGAACAACAGGAATATTCCGAAATAATTCAATCGAGGTAAAGCTATCTGCTTGATTAATTTTAATACTTTTTAAATTATTAATATCACGAAGTGTTGTGAAATTAGGTGCAGCATATATATCTAGATCCTCTAACGACGGAATACCACTTAATTCAACAAAGCGATAAGCCGTATTAATATGAAGATAGCGAAGTTGAGGTAATCCACCTGTAATATGTGTGAGGGTGTTTGCATGATGGATGGTTAATCGTTCAAGTCTCTCGAACGACAGAGTATTATCAATACAGGTAGCTTGAGGTGAGATTAAGACAAGATCTTGATTATATTTAAAAACAAACATATCATTCACATGTAAAGGAGCGTTAGACATTAGAATGGCAACATCATCTAATAGTGAGTATTGATGTTGGTCAAACTTCATTAGATGGCTAATGAAGATATGATGAACATGATTACATTGTGTGATGTATTCGTCTGGAAGAATATCCGCTGAATGTAAATAAAGACCTATTTGACGTCGTGGTTCTTCAATTAAGTTTAAAAGATGTTGACGAAAAGTATCATCTTGTACGAACAGATTTGTATGACTCTTATCAAGGTTATAGTAATTCAATCTTCTTCCCCATTCATGACGGATTTGTTTATTAGATGCTAAAAATGCTCTCAAACTTGCTTTACCATAAGAATATTGGAAGCTCATTGCATTACATCCACTTTTACTTCTTTCTGTGGAATAAGGTGATGAAAGAATAAATTCATAGAGAATCTTTTGAATTAAATCAATTGGAAGATCTTGAATTCCTTTACCCAAAGTCGTAGTGGATACTGGCTTTTCTTTCAAAGGGGTAGATACAGTTTTCTTTTTCGGTGGCATTTCTAGATGAGAACTTACAATAAGGTGTTTGACTTGCTTGTCAAGATCCAGGAGATCTCAACCTTATAAACGCATCAGGTTCCACTCGGTGCATAGGTTCTATTCGGTGCATCAATGTGCACAACCTCAGTGGGAAAATAATTAGTTTGTCGCCTTATTTTAACTTAACAATCCCGATGATTGATCAAGTTTCTATGAGTTCAATATCTCAACAAAGTTTTCTTGTTAATAAATATCTACTTTCGAACAGCTACCTGCCTACTACCTACAATTCTTCCCCTTCCAGCAAAGACTTTCTCGCAAATGGTTCCCATTTCTCCGCTAATGAAAAATCACTAATTCCTAAAGAATATGTAAGACCACGTAATATTTGTACAGTTCTTACAACAAAAAACAA
>VKHI01000315.1:6786-35000 GCA_015145745.1 Poterioochromonas sp. DS
TTTTTTTTTTTTTTTTTTTTTTTTTTTTTTTTTTTTTTTTTTTTTTTTTTTTTTTTTTTTTTTTTTTTTTTTTTTTTTGGATTATTTTAAATCTTTTTAGACAATTATATTTAGTACTCTTTAATCAAAGCAAAGAATATATATTTTCAGTGTGGTAAAAGACATTTATTTTCTCGTAACCTAATAAACAGATATATATGACGAAACAATTAACAAAAATGGTTACTACTGAAGAAATACAAAGTGGAAACCAACTTTAACGTTCATTGCTGTTTACTTTCTTAAGAATGTCAGTATAAACAAATTTAATAGATGAACAAAGAAAAGAACATTGGAGGAAGAAAAATTGTTCGGCAAAACAAATGAAAAGAGAAAGAAGGGTAACAAATAATGTTTTCTTCAAATGGTGTCTAGTCGCTACGTTAACTTTATATATTTTATTCGTTATTATTCTTCATTCTTCATCTGCTAATAGTAATTTTTCATTGGTATCGGGGATGAAAGTATTTTCAGCTCGTAAAAATGAAAGAACATGATTTGAATGGGAGTGCCTGCCTTTCTTCCCGTTTCCATCGTTCATTGCTTCAAGTGGGAGTAAAGTTTGTGCATGAAACAACATCTCTTGAGTCTAACGAAACAATGAAGAATGATTAACGAAGTTGTTTTGTAATATCATGAAGGAGAAGACAACAATACCGTAAAGCGGATTCATAGTTGTTGCAATCTTTAAAAAACAAAGCAAAAAACAGGACAAACGAAAAAAAAGAGAAACACATAATATTAAAAAAACCAACAAATAAACAATTAAGTAACCAGAATTTGAATAATTTTTTCTTCTTTAGCAGTGTAATAACTCATTTGGTGTTCTAGTCGCTAAATAAGCTTTCATTTCATTGGTGATAATTCTTGATTCTTCATCTAATTGAAAAATAAGATCTCCAACAAATTCAAAAGGAAATCCTAAACGTAATAATGTATTGGGGATTAATGTTTTCTTACTACTACGTGTAAGATTTAATGAATTATCAAAGACAGAATATAAATATTCATTTTCTTCATTAGGAATAGAATAAGAATGATCTAAATGATCTAAAAATAATTTATTCATTGTCTTTAAATATTGATTATTATCATGTAAATTGAGAAGAACTTCATTCCAACGATTTTCTTCATCAATTTCACGTTGAACAAGATGATGATTCAAACAAGATGTATCAAAACTTGTATGAGGAAATATAGATGATGAAGAGGAAAACGAAGAGGAAGAAGAGGAAGATTCTTTATGATTACTTGATATAGAGCTTGCAAAGGTAAAAGGATTCGGTAAAGTGAGGATTCCGCATTCATTGACTTGACAATATTTTAAAATTGTTTGAATTTTCTTCGGATCTACATAAATAATTGCAGTTCCGGAATAACTAAAGGTTGCAACACATGTGCAACTACCATCAGATCGTAGTTTCATCTGACTTGATGTCAGTTGAAAACGTAAATCTGGAGCATCTTCCATTCGATCATACCATGCTTTCGCACAGTTTTCCTTCCCATATGAAATAGCTTTCATCGGGAGATGACGAGCTAGGGAGAGAAATATCAACTTGAAGAAAAGAGAGAAAAGAGGGGGTTGAGGGTACTTACTTGGAGCTTCAACAATGAATCTACAATCATCACGAAGAAATTTATCAACAAATCCTCTCATATAATGGTAATCACATGAATTAAAAGCATTCATAAACATTACAGGATATTGACGTCGTAAATCTGATTTCAAAATTCTTGGAATATATAACAGATTATACGTGACAACCGTTGATGAAGAGGAAGATTTTGTTGTCTCATCTAACTTTCTCTTCTTCTTTAATTGTTTTTTCGTATGAATATTGACATAATGTCCTGCATTTGGTTGAGCACAATCAGTAAACTTTGTGGTGACAGATTTCAACATATTGCTTTTTTTTTTCAGAGATAGAATTCACAATCAAACAAGAAGGATATCACAAGCTGCTCCCTGAACATTCGATGATCCTTTTAACTTCTATCCTATCCCATTCAAACAACCCAACAGGTCGTCCTCGTTGACGGGGTGCTACTCAACAGAGAGAATGAGTTTGAATGAGAGATTGTGCTTTTTAGGGCATTTCCAAAACCGGGGAATTTTCATTTGGATTATTTTCTCTAAACACGACTCATGCATACAAACAACTCTAACAAAGCTACAACAATCTACAAAGTACTCAATAAACACGCATGAAGAATTTAACAAAATGTTTTACGAAAAGAAAACAAAAAGATATGAAAGAAGTGGAAGAGGAAAATATTTATATGACTTCTCTTTATGGATGATAAAACCAAACTTTGTCTATATATATTGATCGTTTTTACAGACCAAAGCAGTATGAAAATAATTATGTAAGACTCTTGATTCTTCATCTAAACAGAAGGTGAAATTTCCAGTAAATTCGAAAGGTATTCCAAGTGCAACAGTTGCTAAATTACTCTTAAGACGTGGATATTGACGAATCAAACTCATTTCATTTTTAAACATTTTCATTGAATATTCATATTCCTCTGGTGGAAATAATGATGAATTCGATAAATTCTTTGGATTATTTAAACTTAATTGATTCATCCGATCTGAAAGAACTTGTATTTCATTCCATCGATTGTTATAATCTTTTAAAACGTTTAAACCTTCAATATCTTTATCTGAAGAACTTTCTTCACTCCCGATACCATAAAAACCCTTGGAATCCAATGCTTTCATTAATGCATAAGGAGTTCGGGGAGAAGGTGGTGTACGACCTTTAGCTGAAGAGGAATCTGGGAAGGATTTAGGGAATATGAGGATACCATCCTCCCTCTGCTCACAATAACTTAAAAGAGTTGGAAGACGATTCGGATCAACATAAACAATAGCAGTACCATAATATCTAAAAGTAGCAGAACAAGTACATGTACCATCTGATCGAAGTCTAAATTGTGATGATGTCAGTTCAAAGCATAGATCAGGCGCATCATTCATTCGATCAAACCATGCTTTCCCAAAGTTTTCTTTTCCATTAGAAATTGCTCGAATTGGAAGACGGTGTGCTAATCAACACATTAACCAAAATGTCGTCACATGGGGAGGAGTCAAAGGATGAATTCACTTACTGTCAGCTTGGAAGATAAACTGTGTATCATCACGAAAGAATTTATCCATAAACTTTTTCATGTAGTCATAATCACATGAGTTATAGACATTCATAAACATTACTGGATATTGGCGCCGAAGATCTGTCTTCAGTATCCGAGGGATATACAATAAGTTATAGGTAAGAGCGGCGGCATCTCTTGAACATGCTTCCTCTTCCAGTTTTCTCTTAAGTAGTCTTTCCTTAGTGTGTTTATTCAAATAGTGGCCTGCAGTTGGGGGCTTACGATCTGTAAACTGTGCTTGTACCTTTGTTACAAACATGTTTCATTATTTCTGTTACTTTGTTCCTCCACATTGTTTCCAGTTTTTATTTGTGCACCGATTTTGTGCTCTTAAAAGTGCATCAATTCTCTGAAGACTACTATTTCTCTCAAAGAGTTCCTTTTCCTTTCGACTTGATTATTTATTCACAATTAAACAACAATTGATAATCAAAGTAGCGAAAGAAGGATTGAAAGAGCACTATGTGTGTGTGTGTGGTGTATGCTTTTTATTCTTCTATATCTTACAATAGGCCGATCGAAGGAATACAGCGTGCTACTAACAGGTCTTAATTAATTCTCCAGAAAACTACTGTGCGTGAAAAAATATACAAGTTAAATATCAGTCATAAATCGAAAAATCGAATTAAACAAAGAAAAAAACAAAAAACAAATATTCAACCAACACGATAAAATCATTCACATATTTGAAATATTTTCAATTAGGCACACACAGACAATAGAAACAAGCACACAAAATAATACACACCGATTAGCAGAAAAAGAATAGTTTCTTTTGATAAAAATTATTCCCATATCTTCATCGAACTATTCGTCACAAGATATGTACTCATATCATTACGATAAATACGTGAATCTTCATCAAGTTGTAAAGTAAAATCACCAATAAATTGGAAAGGAATACCTATCTGTAATGTTTCATTTTCATTCCGAGGTACACGGGGATATTGTCTCATTAATCCCATTGCATTATCAAATAAATTATATAAATATTCTTTTTCTTCTTTTGGTATTATAATATCTGTTTGGTAATGACGTTGATTCTTTTGAAGATGACTAAAAGTTGTCATAACTCTTTGAAATTTAGTTAAATCAGTAACAGCAAAGATCTCATCCCAACGATGAAGATAATCTTTTAATATATCTAAAGGATCAAGAGTTTCTTGATGAGCTTTCCAACAACTATCAAAGTTAGGAACATTTGCAGTGGAATATATCGGTGGTGATGATGTTGAAGGGGAGGAAGAGTTACTTTTATCTACTCCATTAAGAGAAATACTTTGATCAGCAAGGGAGGGAGGGGTAAAAAGAGTAGGTAAAGTCAGTATTCCAGTATCATTCTCTTCACAGATAGATAATAGGGTTTTCAGTTTATCAGGATCAACATATACAAGTGCTGTCCCAGAATATCTAAAAGTTGCAGAACAAGTACAACTTCCATCAGAACGAAGACGAATTTGACTTGACGTTAACTCAAAGCATACATCAGGAGCATCATTCATACGATCAAACCAAGCTTTGGCAGAATTTACACGTCCTTTCGAAACTGCTCTTACTGGAAGCCGACGTCCTAATGAATGCCATGATAATGACCAAAGAAAAAGGAAAATGGGAGGCTTACCAGCAGCTTCAACAAGGAATTCACAATCTTGTCGAAAGAATTTATCCATAAACTTCTTCATATAGATAAAATCACATGAATTGAACACATTCATAAACATCACTGGATATTGGCGACGAAGATCTGTCTTCAATATTCGAGGTATATACAACAGATTATAGGTGAGTGTAGCAGAATCTTTGGAACATGCATCCTCTTCAAGTTTTCTCTTGAGTAACCGTTCCTTGGTATGTTTATTCATATAATGACCACAGCTCGGTTTATGAGGGTCAGTAAAATGAGTTTGGACAGATTTCAACATGATTTTGATGTGAATAGTATTTCAATTGTATCAATGTCTGTCAGTAGAGAGTGAAAGGATTGTTCGCTCATGAAACCTTCTTTGATTTCTCCGATCTGTGAGTAGTTTGACAGAAGTGAGGTAAAGAAGAGAAACGAATAGAAAGTCTCTTTTATCGCGAGACTAGGATAGGATTGTTTTGATCAAAAACTCTATTTTTAATTTAAGGTATGTTTGGAAAACTTCGAAATTATGACTTTGAGAGAAATCGATCTTTGACATAAACATCAATTTGTTTGTAGTTATGGTAACTCATTTTGCTTGGTTCTTCTTGATTATTGTTTCATTCATTGGAATAAATCATGCTGATGATGGATCAGAAAATGTAAAATCTTTTGGGAAATACCGAAGTGATGAGATTAAATCAAGTTCTAATTGTGGTACTCAAATTAATTGGTTTAAGAATGTTAGTGCTTACAGTAACGGGAATTACCACGGAACAAGTAAGCCATGTGGTAACTGTGATTATTCAGGTGCTCTTTGTCAGTACCAAGCTTTTGAATATTGTGCAAGATACTTTGAAAAGAATGGTGGTGTTGACCCAAGTATCTGGAAGTGGAATTACACCTACAACCCTGACTACAATCCTTGTTTAGCCTATCCTTGGCCTTATATTGTTCAGATTTCTGGCGATCCACTACCAGGTGATATGATTGTGGTCTATCTTGGTAATGTGAATCAAGGACAAAGATATTATCATTCTGCTATAGTAGTGACAACAAACCTTCCAAATTATGTTAATGTTATTGAGCAAAATATGTCACCATCAGGTTCAAATACTTATGTCACCCCTTTGACGTGTATTTTACGAGCTAATACAACTAATACGAAGTAAGACTCGAGAATAGAGATAAAATGTCTAACAATGCTCTTTTATGCTTTTATTCATGTTTTAATATTGTCCAGCCCACTTTCTTGGTCTGTCATCTGTAGATTTTATCGTAAATATCCAATGTAGCTTATATAGTAGGTAGTAGGTAGTATAGGAAAATAGATAACTTAAAGTCAAGTTTATAAACAATTCTAAATTTTCTTTGAATTATTCGACAATTTTCTATTTCAGTGATCTCTACCAGCATGTTGAACACGAAATAGAAAGAATTGATAGAATTCTCTCAATCCTCCCTATGAGTTGCTTGAAGGTATTAAAATTAATGAAATCGGTTTGAGGGTATCTAGTTGTAAGGTAAAATTACGAGAAATCTTGAACAAATCAAAGATGAATAATCTTAACAATGAGCTGGTAAATATGATTTGAATACTTATTTCTTTTTAATTTCATGATGTTTAGCGAATCAATGAGTATAAGGCTTTTTTGTGGTCGAATGATCCCAAACAGCAGCTCGCATCAACACACTATTTTCACAGTCTTTTGTGTGGTGAGTACTTTACCTTCTCTATCCTTTCATTCATTATCGATAGATAGAGGTAAATCCTCCTCCTATCCAAGAGATCATTGGCATAAAGATTGTTCCTTGTTTTGCCCAGTTCTTAAGTCGTGATGAGAACTCTGCTCTTCAGTTAGAGGCTGTCAAGGTTCTCAACACTATTGTCAAGAATGGGACACTTGATCAGATAAGAGTTGTGTTGGAAGCTGGTACAGTTCCAATCTTTGTTCGGTTGTTATCATCAATGACTGAAGAAATCAGAGTGCAGGCTGCTGGAGCAATAGGTAATATTGCTGGTAGTTCAGAGGCATACCGAGACATTGTATTAGCAGCTGATGCATTATCTCCCTTATTACTGTTTTTCAATGAGCATTCATCTATAAATACTCTTCAGTGTATAACCTTTGCAATCTCTCGTCTATATTACGGAAAAGGATTACCTGTTCAAACGAGGGAACAAACAAGATCAGCAATACCTTTATTAACAAGACTATTATCTTCACAAGATACTGAGATTATTCACAATTCATGTGTAGCACTAGGCGAAATATCTAACGGACCTGCTTCTTGTATCGATACTATTCTTTCGGCAAACACTCAAGTTGTTCAGAGGTTAACAGAAATCATCTTGGGAAGTACTTCAACTAAACTACAAATCTCAGCATTAAAGATCATTGGAAATATCGCAGCTAACGAAGAATCTCAAGCACAGTATGTAATTGATGCTTTACCTTCCTTCGTTTGGTTGTTAGATCATCCTAATAAAGAAATTCGAAAGGAAGTGTATTGGACTCTGTCAAATATTACTGCAGGCACAATAGCTCAAATACAGGCAGTGATAGATGCTGCAATCTTCCCAAAACTCTTTAAGGTTTTGAAAGGATCGGAGTTAAAGATTCGAAAGGAGGTAGGATGGATAATTTTAAATACTGTATTATCTGGTTCCGAAGATCAAGTTCAGTATATCATCAATGAAGGTTTCATTCCACTCTTATGTAGCTTCTTCCAGCAAGATGATAATCTTGAATTTGAAAAAGAATTAATACAATGTTTACACAAGGTATTGTATGTAACTGAAAACACAGGAAAGTTAGAAGTAATGGTGAATATTATCTATGATCATGGTGTCATGGATATTATTGGAACGATTTTAGCTGATGCAGAGAAACATGATTATCACATTAATGCTTTAAACATTGCAAGGTATTATTATCGAGTGAATATGAAATCTGATGATCCGAATAAACAGTTAATTGTATTACATTATTTTCGATATCGACTAACTGTTGGTAAGCGAGCTTTCTTCTTCTTCCCCTTCTTATCATCTCCCCCCTAACATTACTTCCATAGATGGAGTTCCTTCAATACAAGAAATGATTGACTCTGGTATCATCACACATCTTATTCGATATCTAAACTGTGATGAGAATCCTTTGCCTCAGTCGGAAACTGCTTCGGCTTTAGTACAAGTTATCGGCTTTGGTACATCTGATCATCGAAGATATTTGATAGCGGCAGGGGTAATTCCGATCTTAATTCGATTATTATCATCATCAAATGAAATTGTCAGAGCAGAAGCTGCAGGTTCATTAGCTAATATAGCCAATGCTGATGTTGACAGTCGTGATATAGTTTTAGCGGCTGGGGCATTACCCGCACTGATACAATCAAATTACATCTCAACAAACATAAGTACTATTCAGAGAATAACATTTGCAATCTCTAATTTGTTTTTTGTTGCGCCATTACCTGATCTAGAACTTGTTCGAGCTGCATTACCATTACTATGTGATCGGTTATTGCTGTCACAAGATGATAAAACTGTGTCTGCTGCATGTTACGGATTATGCTCTATAAGTGAAGGATCTAATGAATACATTCAAGCTATATTAGGTTTAAATAGGCCTGTTATCCCCAGATTAATGGAACTATCAGGTCACACAACAGTGGAAGTGATAAGACCAGCTTTACTCTCGATTGGTTATATTGGAAGGAAAGATCCTTCTACCAAGAAAGTCCTCCAACAGCATAATATTTTCAAATTATTACTTGATTTATTAGATCATCCAATTGATGGGATACGTGATGATACTTGTTGGGTACTCGCAAATATTACAGAATCAAAATCAACAGAACAAATTCAAGAAGTAATTGATGCTGCAATCATCCCTAAGCTATTCCAATTATTAAAATTGTCAAACTTAGGATCTGATATTCAGGTTTTGACAATCCCTCTAATAACTAAAATCTTGAGATATGGTACACCGGAGCAAGTTTGTTATTTCGTTCAAGAAGGAATTATTCCTCTCTTTTGTGGTTTTTTAAAACAAGAAGGCGATATGAATGTCGTACAAGGCAATGATGAAGAAAATGTTGATCATAACTTTGATTTACTAATGAAAGGATTAAAGGATATCATCAAGAAGCTTTTAGGAGAACACGAGGTGGAGAAATTAGAAGATGCGATGCATAGTATTTATGATTTTGGTGGAATAAATATTATCAATCAATTATTATCTCAAGCAGATGATGAAGTTGATTCTGATGTACGGAAAGTTCTCACTAACTTTATTCATCAAGCAAATGTGACATCTAAAGATCTTCAGAAGTAAATGAAGTCTTCTTTCTGATGATTTATCAATTACTCTCGATTTTCAAAGAGAGAAGCTTTTTCTTTTCTGAACAATTAATGTTCCACGCTAGTATCTTAAATCCGTTACTAAAAGAATATTTGTATTCTAATCACAATCTTATTCTTATCTTTTTGTTCACATTTCACATAATCAGATGTGGCGTTCTAGTAGAGTACAGTGTCTGGACAACGACCGTACATTTCCGATTTTCTCGACAAATACTTATCGATTTGCTCAATACAATCCAATTATCTTCACGCTTTGTCGAAGGAACTTTTTCAGGATTTAAATAGCAAACTGCCAACGTTAACATATCCCAAAACAAATAGAATCATCATAGCAAAACAAATTGATACAAACTTGTTGCATCAAAAATTTGAAGCATCAAAAAATCTATTTCGGAATTTTACGGAAGTCTGGTCTTTGTTGACGACACTCCCAACTTGGTGATAATTTTGTTGATTTGATTAATGATTTTTTTTAACAGGTTTGAACGAGTTCAAAGTAATTCTTGCTTTTAAAGTGGTTGAGAGTAATCTCAAATTTGATGGAGATTTGAAGGAAAATCCAAAGATTTCCCGTGGAAAAACTAGAGACAGGTGTGGCGTAACTTTATGAAACTCTTTCAAGGAAGAGAGTGGGGAAATTTGAGAGAGAATGTCGAGACTTAAAAAAGAGAAAAGATCTCTAACAACCACAAATAAAAGCCAAAACAAAAGCCTAACCTTGCGGTAGTTTACTTGAAGAAATGAATGAGACATGCGGCATTTCTGCGGGTATTGAAGAAATTCATGAGAAGGTAATTTTGACGTCCATCAATACAAAATCTTGAAGATTACTTCAATTTCCTCTTTCTTATAAGAAGTTATATGTCAAGAAGATGTTTTTTGACGAAGTGCAAGAGCTAACATCGTATTTTCGCAAGTTATTATCAGGTGAGACGAATGGGTATCCTGATTCTCCTCGTATTTTATCGGTATATTTCAGGGAGCGATCGTCCAATCCAACAAGTTATTGACTGTGGTGTTGTTCCATGTCTGATTCGATTCTTACAACTGGATGATAATCCTGCCCTTCAATTAGAGGCTGCTGGAGCTATTGCTAACTTTACCGCTGGAGCTATTGCTAACTTTACCGCTGGGGCTATTGCTAAAGCAACTGATCATAGAAGATATCTGATCGAAGCTGGTGCAGTTCCAATCTTGATTCGATTGCTATCATCGATGAATGCAGATGTAAGGTTACAAGCAGCGTGGGCTTTAGGTAATTTATCAGGTGATAATTATGATAAGGATGTGAAGTATCGTGATTTCTTATTAGCAGAAGGTGCATTACCTGCATTGATACAAGCAGTAGAAGCTTGTGATGATAGCGCGCTCGTTCATGCGATTGCTTATGCCTTATCTAATTTATGTTATGGTGAACCAGCACCTGATTTATTGGTCATAGAAACGGCCTTCCCATTACTAGCACGTTTCTTGTCTTGGCTGATGAAACAGTGGCAGAAGCATGTCGGGCTTTAACTTACATCTCCGCAAGAGATGATAATAGTGTTCAGGCAGTCTGTCAGATGAGAGTAGTGCCAAAGTTAGTAGAACTATTGAAAAGCACATCTACAAAGATCTTATCACCAGCGATAAGAACGATTGCTAATATTACCAAGGGTAATAATACATCTCAAATACAATTGATTTTGAGTTGCAATGTATTGCCATGCTTGTTGGAGTTATTAGATCATGGGGATGAGGATATTCGTAAGGATGTATGTCGTGTGATCGCAAATATTACTAGTGTAGGAGAGCAAATAGAAGCAGTGATAGATGCAGGAATATTCCCAAAGCTAATCGAACGAATGCAAGTATTGGAAGACAATATTGATAAGGAAGAAGCTGTATATCCAATGTATAACACTATATTGAATGGTAATCCTTCTCAGGTTTGGTATTTGAGAAATGTTGGTGTTATTCCAGTCCTTTGTCGTTTATTACTGTCTGGTAATCTTCATACAGCGCTGGCGTTAGATCGATTAGAGAGGATGTTGCGTGTGATTGTATCCCCGACCTTCAACGTAGAAACAATAATGAAGAGCATATGTGATCGTTATGGCATGACCGCATCCCAAGATTTAGGGGTTCTAGTGTATAAGCAGGCGTTGGACGGGTTAGCAATAATAGTCAAGGGAATATGTGACTGTGGTGGAATAGACACTGTACAAAGTTTACGAAAGAGTTGTAATAGTAAGATATCTAGTTGTGCGAATCTTATTCTAGTTTTAGCCTTTGGTCCTCATTTACTCTCTGAAGATCCCGAAAGAGTATTATCATCATTACAATATTACCACGAGATATTAGACATAGGTAAGTGATGCTCTTCGTGCTTATAGCCTATCCTTATATCTGGGCTTGTGTGACAGGTAAAAATGCTCCCATCCAACAGATTATTGATTGTGGAGTTGTTCCATATTTGATTCAATTCTTACAAATGGATGATAATGCTGCTCTTCAATTGGAGGCAGCCTCTTCCCTCAACATAATTGCAGCCTGTAAAACATCTGACCATAGAAGATATATGGTAGAAGCTGGTGTAGTCCCAATCTTGATTCGATTACTATCATCAACGAATGAAGGCGTTAAATCAGGAGCTGCGTTGATTTTGGGAAATTTAGTCAGTGATAAAGATGTGAAATATCGTGATATTGTTCTTCAAGCAGGTGCATTACCTGCATTAATACAAGCAGCCGAGAATAAGATTTGTGATCGGATAGTATTTGCAATATCTAAATTATGCCATGGTAAACCATTTCCTAATTTCAATGTAATAAGACCAGCTTTACCATTATTAAGGAGTTGTTTAGATTCAGAGAAAGAAAAGGCTGTGATATATACTTGCTGGGCGTTAAGTTGCATTGCTCAAAGGCCTACAGATTGTGTTGATGCTATCCTTGAACTCAATATTATGCCAAGATTCATAGAACTATTAGGAGGGTGCACGTCGTTAAGTATCGTAAAGGAGGTGATAATTGTTCTTGGTCAAATTGCTTCTCATAGTGGAATTTGTGCACAAGCTATTCTTATGGCATTACCATCGTTATTACAATTATTAGATCATCCAGAGAAAGAAATTCGAGGTGAAGTATGTTTTACGTTGTCTAAGCTTACTGAAGGGGCAAAAGAGCAAAACGCAGTGATAGATGCAATCTTCCCAAAGTTAATTGAACTGTTAAAATCAGAAGATATCGAAGTTCCTAAGCGAGTAGTACTCGCTGTCTGTCATGCGATTAAACGTGGTACTTCAGTGCAGGTATGGAATTTGATTAATGAAGGTGGAATTCCACCATTATGTCGATTACTCCAAGTGAAAGATGTTGAGACTTTGACAAATGTATTAGAAGGATTGAACCGTGCTTTATCTCTTAATATGTATACAGAAACGAAGTTTCGAATACTGATTCGCATTCTCTCAGATTGTGATGTGTTCAAAACACTTATACCATTACAAGCACATAAAGATTGGATGATTACAAATCGTTCATATGAGATACTAAAAACTTTATTGCGTTATCAATATTCTTCAAAAGTATAAAATTCTTTCTATTGAAGAAATTACATTTGAAATCAATATTCGAGTAATTAAAATTCAGAATTAAAATTAAAAATTGATTAAGTTTGCAGGAATAATTTCCTAAGCCGTTCTCTAAATCTTTTTGGTGAACATTCAGTTATTTTCCCTCCATATCATTCTAAAGAGAATATTAAGTACTTTTCTTCATTTCTATTTCCTCTTATTCATATTTCTAAATGATGTGAATTGAGCCAGTTGCTCTCTGGTCGAAAGCAACAAATGAGAACTGCTTACCAATTGTTAATACTTTTCTATAATATTGTATGAATGATAATTGATTAGAAGGATCCTCAGAGATCAAATGCTTCCCAAAAGTTAAATCGAGAATACTCTTTGCGATCTCAGAAATCTTTGTATTGGGATGCCCTTTCCATCTTTCTATTGCCTCCATTCCTTCATTTTCATTGCAGAGAGCCTTCACGACATTTTCCAATAAATTGTAATCATAGCGATGCAGTTGTAATAATTTCTCTAATCCTCCGAGCGCGAGAGTAATAACTTCCAGATCTTCACCTTGTGATATCGTACATAACGGTACAATGACATTTTCATCAATTAAATCCCGAATTGTTGGCGTTCCATATTGAATAGCTTTAGAAGCTATATATAGGCAGCTTTCTTTGGAAAGTACGAAACTCTTGATTTGTAATCTTTCGGTTTTCAGCGTTTAAAATCGATTTTTTCGTGTTTCAAGCGAAAGAAAACTTGTGGCTATAAATCAATCCTAGAATACTGGAATCATAGAAACAAATCACAAATCAAAACACTTGAATCCTGGAAACATACAAACTTGGAGAGATGTTATCGAAGGGAAATCTTACCATTCCGTCAAACGGTTGTTCGATGATAGAGTTATCGGGTTTCAATCACGAACATGATCACGGACATAATGACCTTGAGTATCAACATGGCCACGATCGCGATGAACACTCCGACCATGATCAGAAGCATGCGCACTCCGGAGGAAATAATGACAAAAAATCGAACTGCAGTGCAACTGAACACGGACACCAGCAAGCTCATTCAGTCAAATACCCTCACAACGACGATAAGCAGGACAGCGATCATGGCCATTCGAACAAAGAACATGATGACTGCTGTGGACATGATCATGGTCATTCCAACGATCAAGAGCATGATGATTGCTGCGGACATGATCAAGGTCACGACCACGGTCACACAGAGGATAACTGTTGCGGTGACGATCACAACCATGATCACCACCATAGCAACGATATTGAAACTGGAATCAATAAAATAGGCCAAGCGGTTTTTTCTCCATTAATCTTTGAGCAAGTGGTGCAATCAAAATCCTGTAAAGCATGTGATCCTGGAAGTCCCATTCCACATGATATTCAGATGACCCGTCTTCGTGTTGCTAATTTGTGTTGTGCTGGAGAAGAAAAGATTATTCGTGCAACATTAGCGAACTTAACCGGTGTTGAACATATCGCTGTGAATGTTATCGGTCGTTATGTTGTGGTCAAGCATTGCTCTGTGGAATGTTGTGCACCAACTGTGAAAATGGTTGATATGCTTAACGCCAAGCAATTAGGAGTTTCGATTCAAGAAGTCGGTGGTTCCAATACAGTAGAAGAAGAGAGTATTGATTTAATTCAATTGTTACATGTTACTTTCGTTGCTATATTATTTGTCATTGGATTAGTTCTTCACCTTGCTGCGGGATATGAGGAAGCATCGATGTGGATCTATATCATCTCAGTGATTGTTGGGATTCTTCCTATCTTGTATTCTTCGTATGTTACTGTCTTCTTGCGTCATACGATTGATATTCATGTTTTATTAGTAATTGCTGTCATTGGAGCATTAGCAGCAGCAGAATACTTTGATGCAAGTTTAGTTGTTGCGTTATTCTTATTCGCTGAGTTTGTTGAAAGTGTTGTCATGCAGCAAGTTCGACGTGCTATTAGTTCAACTTCTACTGCAACACCATCAGAGGCTTACCTCAGTGATGGTCGTAAAGTGAAAGTAGAAGATTTAAAGACAGGTGATATCATCTCAGTACGTGCAGGTGAAATGATTCTAGGGGATGGTCTTGTCGTCAAAGGTGATGGTGTAGTTGATGAAAGTGCATTAACAGGTGAATCCTATCCAATCCAAAAGAAGGTAGGTTCCGAGGTATTTAGTGGTACAGTTGTCCAGAATGGATATATTGAGATTAAATTGACATCAGACTTTGGTCAAACTACATTAAATAAATTAAATCAAGCAGTAATGGATGTACAAACAGAACAAGGTGAATATTCGAAGATAGTTGATCAATTTTCTGTCTATTGGACACCTGGTATACTGATTACTGCTTTCTTATTAGTAATATTAGGTGGTGGTGCAACGGGTGATTGGTATTTATTCCTTTATCGTGGTTTAGTTGTATTAATTCTTGCATGCCCATGTGCGATTGTTATTGCAACACCAATACCTTCAGTCTGTGCGATAGTGAGAGCATCAAAACATGGTGTCTTAATCAAAGGATCATCGATTGTTGAACGTTTGGGCACTATCAATAACATTGCATTAGATAAGACCGGCACATTGACGAAAGGATTCTTTCGAGTCGCTGATAAGCTTCTTTTCCAATCAGAGGAAGATGGCGATTCATTAGATTATAATCCATTACAACTTGCTGCCGCACTTGAACAAAAGAGTACACATCCGTTAGCGAATGCTATTATATCCGACTATTGTGGTTGTATCGCAGAAATGTCAGAATTTGAATTAACAATGCCGAGTGTAAAGAAAGTACAAGTCATTGAAGGAATTGGTTTAAGTGGTTGGGTTGAAGTAAAAGAAGAAAATCAATGGAAATTTGTTGAAATTGGGAATGAGAAATTGTTTAAAGTGAATGGTGGTAAAGTGGATGTCTCTGGTGAGAAGTTACATCAATACAATCAATTCACTGCTAAATATCATGGTTATGTGATATTATGTGTTGTGATTGATGATGAACTAGTGATGGTATTAGCATTAGCTGATGAGGTACGTAATGAAGCCAAACAGTTTATTCATACATTACAATCATCACCTTTATCAATCCCTGTGTCAATGATTACTGGTGATCATGATACAGTCGCTAGAAGTGTCTGTAATGAGGTTGGGATCCCATCATCAGAATGTTATTCAAGATTAAAGCCGAATGATAAATTAGAATGGGTGAAAGAAAGACAACATCATAACAGTAATGGTCATGTAGCAGTTGAAGGAAGTCATTCTTTCTCTTGGATGACATCATTTCGTGAGTTCTGGGGAAGATTGTTCTCTCAGTCACCAGCGGTGTTGATGGTTGGAGATGGAATCAATGACGCCACTGCATTGACTGCAGCATCTGTGGGTGTTGCGATGGGTGCAGGGGGATCAGCGATGGCTGTGACGTCAGCTGATGTGGTATTAATGTCTGATAATCTGATGCTACTTCCAGCTGCGATTAAGTTGTGTCGTTTAGCTCGATCAACGATGATTCAAGGGTTTGTCTTTGCAGTCGCAGTAAAGATTGTGGCGATCGTTCTGGCTATTTTAGGTGAGTAGTTCTTGTGAATGTGTCACAGTTTGATTTTAATGTATTGGTTTTGTTGTGGTAGGATTGTTGGAGTTTTGGCATGCTATTGTCATTGACATCGGATCATTGATTATTGTGGTGATTAATGGTATGAGACCTTGGTTTAGTAACTACTATAACAAGAAGATGATTGCAGAGGAATAAAGAAAATCATCCTGGTTAGCAATGGTCTGAGGATAGTCTTTTTCTTTTTGTTTGTGTTGTTTTATTTACCCGTTGTAAATTAAAGCATAATACGAAGTACAGATGTAATGTATAGATGCAATGTAGTCGGTTATTGTCCTTTGTGATTTGAATCCGTGAAGTCCTTGACAATCTCTTCTGAACCAGAAAGTAGTCGCAGGACTGAAAGGTGGTCAGCCTTCGTAAACCTCTGGCCTTAATTTTGAATCTAGATTAACGCGTTACTACTATAGTAGACAGACTTGCTATATAGAGTGTATTGCGTTCGAGGAAAGGAAAGGTAATGAGTGGGTGAAAAGAATTTCGAGAGATTCATGCAAGCCTCAATCAAGTCTATAGTGTGAGTTAAGGTGAATAGAGACAGATCAAATTTTAATTACCTTAAAATAATTTCACATGGCCGATCAGTGACAGCAGTAATCGTTCAAGCTTATTTACTCGCGAAAGATAAGTTATTCTGGTTTGATTTATTGTTTTTCAGATGGGAGTAGTGCCGCAATTAGTAGAACTGCCTCCATAAAGATGGACAACAATACATCTCATATACAACTAATTATGAATTTACTCATGTATGAGTATTTGCTCTTCCGCTCTAATATTGCTCTTTCATCGACAACAAGTGACTTGAATAAGAAACGAAGTATATTTTGATACGGTTAATATTACAATTTAAAGTATGATTTCCCTATTTTTCACACTTTTTGTTATGATGGTGATCGTGGCTGTGTCCATCACCGCTACACTTATCATCCGCGCTACTGTGATCATGGTGGTCATGTTCTTTGCAACAATCATCATGATCGTGTTCATTCGAGTGTTCATGATCGTGACCATGCTTATGTCCGTGATCTCCGCTGCAGGACTTGGAATCTTCTCCTGAATGCTTGTGGTCGTGACCATGATCATGGTGATCTTCGTGGTGCTCGCCGTTGGACGGAATGGTTGGAGTTGACATTTTGTTCTTCGTGGATTTGATTTGTTTCTATGATTCCAGTCTTCTATGATTGATTATAAGCCACAAGTTTTTCCTAGACTTAAAATATCAAAAAAGTCGATTTAAAAAGCTGAAAAATGAAAGATTCCAAATCAATAGTTTTCTCAAAATAGAGAGTTAGTTGTTCTCACATTAAATTTTATATTATATTTCAACCAATAAATAATTGGCAAAAGATTTACAATGAAAGAGAGAAAACTGCTAATATGTGATATGCTAGTAAACTGCTATGAAAGATATGAACAAACCATAAAAGAGAAACAAAACAAGAAAAGGAAAATAATTGAGATGTGAATTAACTCCCTTCATTCCTCTGCAATCATCTTCTTGTTATAGTAGTTACTAAACCAAGGTCTCATACCATTAATAACCACAATAATCAATGATCCGATGTCAATGACAATAGCATGCCAAAACTCCAACAATCCTACCACAACAAAACCAATACATTAAAATCAAACTGTGACACATTCACAAGAACTACTCACCTAAAATAGCCAGAACGATCGCCACAATCTTTACTGCGACTGCAAAGACAAACCCTTGAATCATCGTTGATCGAGCTAAACGACACAACTTAATCGCAGCTGGAAGTAGCATCAGATTATCAGACATTAATACCACATCAGCTGACGTCACAGCCATCGCTGATCCCCCTGCACCCATCGCAACACCCACAGATGCTGCAGTCAATGCAGTGGCGTCATTGATTCCATCTCCAACCATCAACACCGCTGGTGACTGAGAGAACAATCTTCCCCAGAACTCACGAAATGATGTCATCCAAGAGAAAGAATGACTTCCTTCAACTGCTACATGACCATTACTGTTATGATGTTGTCTTTCTTTCACCCATTCTAATTTATCATTCGGCTTTAATCTTGAATAACATTCTGATGATGGGATCCCAACCTCATTACAGACACTTCTAGCGACTGTATCATGATCACCAGTAATCATTGACACAGGGATTGATAAAGGTGATGATTGTAATGTATGAATAAACTGTTTGGCTTCATTACGTACCTCATCAGCTAATGCTAATACCATCACTAGTTCATCATCAATCACAACACATAATATCACATAACCATGATATTTAGCAGTGAATTGATTGTATTGATGTAACTTCTCACCAGAGACATCCACTTTACCACCATTCACTTTAAACAATTTCTCATTCCCAATTTCAACAAATTTCCATTGATTTTCTTCTTTTACTTCAACCCAACCACTTAAACCAATTCCTTCAATGACTTGTACTTTCTTTACACTCGGCATTGTTAATTCAAATTCTGACATTTCTGCGATACAACCACAATAGTCGGATATAATAGCATTCGCTAACGGATGTGTACTCTTTTGTTCAAGTGCGGCAGCAAGTTGTAATGGATTATAATCTAATGAATCGCCATCTTCCTCTGATTGGAAAAGAAGCTTATCAGCGACTCGAAAGAATCCTTTCGTCAATGTGCCGGTCTTATCTAATGCAATGTTATTGATAGTGCCCAAACGTTCAACAATCGATGATCCTTTGATTAAGACACCATGTTTTGATGCTCTCACTATCGCACAGACTGAAGGTATTGGTGTTGCAATAACAATCGCACATGGGCATGCAAGAATTAATACAACTAAACCACGATAAAGGAATAAATACCAATCACCCGTTGCACCACCACCTAATATTACTAATAAGAAAGCAGTAATCAGTATACCAGGTGTCCAATAGACAGAAAATTGATCAACTATCTTCGAATATTCACCTTGTTCTGTTTGTACATCCATTACTGCTTGATTTAATTTATTTAATGTAGTTTGACCAAAGTCTGATGTCAATTTAATCTCAATATATCCATTCTGGACAACTGTACCACTAAATACCTCGGAACCTACCTTCTTTTGGATTGGATAGGATTCACCTGTTAATGCACTTTCATCAACTACACCATCACCTTTGACGACAAGACCATCCCCTAGAATCATTTCACCTGCACGTACTGAGATGATATCACCTGTCTTTAAATCTTCTACTTTCACTTTACGACCATCACTGAGGTAAGCCTCTGATGGTGTTGCAGTAGAAGTTGAACTAATAGCACGTCGAACTTGCTGCATGACAACACTTTCAACAAACTCAGCGAATAAGAATAACGCAACAACTAAACTTGCATCAAAGTATTCTGCTGCTGCTAATGCTCCAATGACAGCAATTACTAATAAAACATGAATATCAATCGTATGACGCAAGAAGACAGTAACATACGAAGAATACAAGATAGGAAGAATCCCAACAATCACTGAGATGATATAGATCCACATCGATGCTTCCTCATATCCCGCAGCAAGGTGAAGAACTAATCCAATGACAAATAATATAGCAACGAAAGTAACATGTAACAATTGAATTAAATCAATACTCTCTTCTTCTACTGTATTGGAACCACCGACTTCTTGAATCGAAACTCCTAATTGCTTGGCGTTAAGCATATCAACCATTTTCACAGTTGGTGCACAACATTCCACAGAGCAATGCTTGACCACAACATAACGACCGATAACATTCACAGCGATATGTTCAACACCGGTTAAGTTCGCTAATGTTGCACGAATAATCTTTTCTTCTCCAGCACAACACAAATTAGCAACACGAAGACGGGTCATCTGAATATCATGTGGAATGGGACTTCCAGGATCACATGCTTTACAGGATCTTGATTGCACCACTTGCTCAGAGATTAATGGAGAATAAGCAGTTTTGCCACTTTTATTGATTCCAGTTTCAATATCGTTGCTATGGTGGTGATCATGATTGTGATCGTCACCGCAACAGTTATCCTCTGTGTGACCGTGGTCGTGGCCATGATCATGTCCGCAGCAATCATCATGTTCTTGTTCGTTTGAATGGCCATGATCGTGACCATGATCATGTCCACAGCAATCATCATCTTCATTGTGAAGAGGAAGTTTGCCCGAATGAGCGTGGTCGTGTCCGTGTTCAGTGGCACAGCAGTTCGATTCTTTACGCTTATCACCAACAGGGTGCGCATGTTTATGGCCATGATCTCCACTGCAGCAACTGCAATCCTTTTTTTGACTGTCTGCTACGCCAGAGTGCTCATGGTCATGACCGTGGTCACGTCGGTCTTCAAGCTCACTATTTCGGTGATCATGTCCGTGATCATGACCCGCCAACTCAATCATCGTCGAACGATTGTTTGACGTAATGGTTGGATTCATCTTCGTTGTCATCTCCTTTCTCAAATCTTTCAAAGTTTAAAGTTCTCTATGTATCAATGTTTCCAGTGTTTGAGTGTTTTGATTTGTTTCTATGATTCCAGTCTTCCAGGATTGATTTATAGCCACAAGTTTTTTCCTAGACTTGAAAACATCAAAAACTCGATTTAAAAACATCAAAAGCTGAAAAAGCGAAAGATTGCAAATCCAAGAGTTTAATTTTCTCATTGGAAAAGTGCTGTAAAATATTAAAAACGAAGCTTGGGTGGGTGGGCAAGTTTGGCCATTCCTATTGATAAAATTCATTAAAAGATTGTGAGACGATTCAAGAGATGTTTGTCTTGAAATTTCTCTTTTTATTCGCATGTATACAATGTTTGTCTGCACAATTTACTTGGGAGAAACTCTCCAAAGAAGATGGATTGTATTGGTCCAAAGTTGCTACCGATCGTAGTGGACAGATCATTGCTGCTCTTACTACAAGTGTTAATATAAGTTCTGTGTATATTTCTCGCGATCAAGGTTCTACTTGGACCACAGTAGAACCTGCTGGTCATTATGAACATGGTGTACCGTGGGGAGCGATTGCGATGGATAAATCAGGGACTTGTATGTATGCAGCGGCAAGTGGATTTGATCCTCCTGTTTCTGGTCAGAAGTCCGCTGCAACTGGGATCTATGTTTCCACTAATGGTGGTAAAGATTGGACAAAAACCTTTGATCTACCTATCAGTAATTGTGGCAGTTGTGTTGCAACTTTGTATCAAATGTCCGCCAGTTACGATGGTCGTGTTGTTGCACTTGCCTCCACTCACATGCAACTCGTCATATCAGAAGATTATGGTAAAACCTGGAGATATCCTGTTGCTTACGATTCTTCAGCAACAACCACTGGTGTTGCGATGGATTCGACAGGTCAATACATTGTAAGTAACTTCAAGTATGGAATTCAAAGATCCACAGATTATGGTCATACTTGGACGACTGCCACCACTTTCAGCAGTGGAGGTTATGGTAAAATGAGCAGCAGTGCGAATGGACAGTATTTGAGTTATCCTAGTACAGGTGGTCCAATTGTTTCTAATGATTATGGTAAAACTTGGTTGGTTGCAAGAGCTGATTGGGGAGGTCAAACTGGTGCGATCACAGCTATGGATGAAACAGGACAATATCTGGTCGCAGAAAATTCACATATCTATGAATCAACTAATTATGGTCAAGCCTTTTACTCTATTGGCTCTGCTGCGAGTTATTGGCGTGATTTAGTCAATACTGTGAATACTGAGACAGGTGAACGTTTAGTCATTGGTGCTGCCACTGCTTGGTATGGATATAACGTATCTGGAATCTATCTCGGTAAATATAACTAAAGAATAATCGTTAAGAAGAGATTGATGATCGTAGAGGTTATTGTTTTTCCATCTGATTTAGTTTTGTACTTTGATGTTATAAGAATTTTAGTCTATAGCTTAGTCCGTAGTTCATCGATATTAATTGCCCTCATGATTTTACCTACCAGTATTGTTCGAATCAAGAGAATCGAAGTACGACAAAATAAGGACTGGTTAAATGCAGAAAGAGGAAGCATTACATTCAAGGCGATTGGTAAGTATGATGAGATCCTTGAACAAACTATAAATTAGGTTTTGAGGTTCGCTGTCTCATTAAGTTGATATCATTGCAAATGAAGTTGGTCCAGCGAATCAAGTCATTGAAAGTTGATCTAGAGTCTAGACAGTTAAAGTATCACAGCAACATCCTTGCGCCAATCACATCGTGACTTTTATTCTTTCAAGGATTTGATCATAAAGTATTATCAGATCATTTAATAATACAAAGTCTTTATTATCACTTTTGCAAAAGTTGAAATGTTTCGATCTTTGTGTTCTTGTAATTCCTTAATCAATTCTATTCCATCACAATCTGGTATAATGTGAATCAGTATTTGTAATTTCCCTGTATACTTGTAACTCACGCAGAGCATAGATTTCAATCCTTCTAACACATGTTTAACAATCTCAATATCCTTCACTTGTAGTAATCGACATAATGGTGGAATCACACCTTCATTAATCAAATACAATACTTGCTCTGAACTACCACATCTCGCCGCATGACAGACAGCTAGTGCTACTTGCTTCTGAATTTTGATATCTTCTGATTTTAATAGTTCAATTAACGTTGGGAAGATTGCAGCAACTATTACTGCTTGTATTTGCTCTGTCGTCCCTTGAGTAATCCTCGATAATATGAAACATATATGAAAACGAACTTCTTCATCTGGATGATCTAATAACCATAGGAATGATGGTAAGGTCGCAACAAGGACAAATTGGGTACGAATTCTATCAGCACAGGCAATCTTACCAAGAACAATTATCACTTCCTTCAGTATACTTGACGATGTACATCCTCCTAACAGTTCTATGAATCTTGGTATAATATTGAGTTGATTTTCAAGGATAGCATCAATAGAATCTTTAGACCATCTGGCAATGCGGTATACGACAAGCAGGAATATCTTACAACTTCTACATTTTGTGAATCTAAACATCTCCTTAATAATGGTAGAGCCGGTCTTATTACTTCAAAATCAGGAAATGGTTTACCATGACATAAATTAGATATTGCAAATGCTATCCGATCACAAATCCTATTTTCTGCCGCTTGTACTAATGCAGGTATTGCACCAGCTTGAAGAACAGCATCACGATATTTCACATCTTTATCACTTACTAAATTTCCCAAAATCAACGCAGCTCCTGATTTAATGCCTTCATTCGTTGATGATAGTAATCGAATCAAGATTGGAACTGCACCAGCTTCGATCGTAACGTTGGTGAGTGCTGCGGCTGCTTCCAATTGAAGAGCAGGATTATCTTCCATTTCTAAGAATCGAATCAAACGTGGAACCACACCACAGTCAATAATCTGTTGGATAGGAGCATTTTTTTCTGTCAAAAGCACAAGCCACAGAAAAGAATATCCAGATAAGGATATGCAAGCAACAGGAAGAGATCATCACTGACCAATGCATAATATCTTGCGGTAATATTGTATTGATGATAGTACTCTTTCGGGATCATCAAAGATTAATTGAGTACCAAAGGATAAATCCAGAATATTATGAGCACAACTAGATATCTTACTATCGCAACTCTTTCGTAAGGTAACGATGGCATTCAAACTATCATTGAGGCAGGAGTAGTGCCACTATTAGTAGAACTATTGAAAAACACATCTACAAAGATCTTATCACCAGCGATAAGAACAATTGCTAATATTACCAAGGGCAATAATAATACATCTCAAATACAATTAATTATGAGTTGCAATGTATTGCCAAGCTTGTTGGAGTTATTAGATCATGGGGATGAGGCTATTCGTAAGGATGTATGTCGTGTGATCGCAAATATTACGAGTGCAGGAGATCAAATAGAAGCAGTGATAGATGCAGGAATATTCCCGAAGCTCATCAAACTAATTACAGTATCAGAAGACGATATTGATAAGGAAGAAGCTGTATGTGCAGTGTTTAATACTATATTGTACGGCAATCCTTCTCAAGCTTGCTATTTAGTTGATATTTGTGTTATTTCTGTCCTTTGTCGTTTAGCACTGTTGAAAGACCTTCGAGCGCTAGAAGGATTAGAGAAGATATTACATGAGGTTGTATACCGGATCTTTGACATGTTCGAAACAATAGTGAAGAGAACATGTGATTGTTATGGCATGACAGTATCCCAAGATTTAAGGATTCTAGTGTATAAACTGGCGTTCTATAAGTTAGAAATAATAGTACCTCCTGCAGAGATGTAAGTTAAAGCCCGACATGCTTCTGCCACTGTTTCAACATTTTGTGAAGACAAGAAACGTGCTAGTAAGGGTAATGCTGGTTCAATGACCAATAAATTAGGTGCTGGTTCACCATAACATAGATTCGATAAGGTAAAAGCAATCGCAGGAAATATACTTTCATCAAAATCTTCCGCTGCTTGTATCAATGCAAGTAATGCAGCTGCGAGTAAAATATCACGATACTTCACATCCTTGTCAACATTATCACCTGCTACATTACCTAAAGCCCACGCTGCTTGTGACCTAAAACCTTCATTCTCCGATAATAATAATTGAATCAGGATTGGAATTGCAGCAGCTGCTGTCAGATATCTCTTTTGATGACATATAGCTGCAGCCTCTGATAGAAGAGCAGCATTATCATATATTTGTAAGAATAGCAGTCAACAACCGGTTGGATTGAAGGATCTCGCCCTACAAACAAATAATTCACAAGATGATTCATTAGGCTCATAGTCTTCATTAGTCTCACCAGATAACTGGCAAAAATATGATGTTAGCTCTTTCAGATCATCAGAAACGATCTGCTTCAGGAAAATACATCATTTCAATAACTTGTTGGATGAGAGGGTCCGTTGTTGATTAGGATCATTTGAAGGCAGAAGTACCCTCTATTCATTAAATTGTAGAATTTGAACTTCCATGTTTCTATAATTGTTTGCCGTCTCACCAATCGTTGAGTTGAATTGCGACCAATTGCTTTCTTCCAGGTTCGGATTGGCAAATCATGGGGAACCAGATTTGCTAACATCATCTGTTCTCGATATTTTAACTATTTTGATATTCTGTGACTCTCGAAACAAATAGATGAGGCGTACAGTCCAACTCATTATTAAAACATAGGTTTCCTCATATAAGACTGTGGAAGTCAATTGCCAATCACAAAAAATTGCTTACATACGAGTAGAATGGTCAGACGCCATTAAAATATTCACTTCTTTCATGCATTTACAAAAGATGAAACAATTCATCAGTACTCAACTACTCTTCTCGAAGATATGTCACTACTATCTTCTCTGCAAGACTAGAAACCCTAGGAAAGTCATGATCTTGTAACTTTTCTATTTCTTTCTTTCCACCACAATTTGAGAGGATACCAACGACTGTTTCTAACTTCTCTGTTTCTTTACCAACACGTAACATATTCTCCAAACTTTCTAATAGAACTAAAACAAATTTTGCATCATAAACTTGCAAGAAAGAACATAAAAGTGGTATAGACCCTTCATGGATCAAATACCAGACTTGGTCTGGTGTACGACCAGAGAGAGCGTTCGCGATGGTCCATGCTGCTTCTTTCTGAAGTTTATAATCTTCTGATCGTAATTGTCCCAATACTTTTGGGAAGATTGCAGAATCTATCACAGCTTGGATTTGCTCTGTTGTACCTGCTGTGATGTTCGAGATTGCCCAACATACTTCCTTTCGAACATCTTTGTCTGGCTGATCCAATAGCCATACAAAGGACGGAAAAGCTTCAATCACTCGTTGTGTTTGGTTATCATCACCAGCAGTTATACTCCCAATAACCTTTAATGCTGCAATTTGAACCTCAGCGACTGTACTTCCTAACAATATCTCAATTAATCTTACGACAAGATTTTCATCCGCTTGTAAGATCGCTTCAATACGATAATTCGGCCCATTGGAAATCTCACTCAAAGCTGAACATGCATTATTTACGATATCGGTGTCTTGTAGATATAATAGACGAGTTAATAGGGGTATTACTGGTCTAATAAGGTCAAAGTCAAATCTCCCATGACATAAACGAGATATTGTAAAGGATACATTACGAACAGTTGTTAGAGGCGATTGTTCATTGAAATGTTGTAATAATACAGATAAAGCACCTGATCGTAACACATCCTCTTTGGATTGTGTAGCACTTTCTGCGATATGACCTAATGCCAAAACAGCATTCGCTCCGATTTCTTCATTCGGTGATGATAATAATCGAACAAACAATTGAATTGTGCCAGCCCCTAGCACTGCCTCAGCCTGTTCTACTGTCCCGACTTTGACAATAGACATAAGAACTCTCACAGCCTCTAATTGAAGAGAAGGATTCTCATCGCGGCTCAAGAATCGAATGAAATAAGGAACTGCATCGGTGTCAATAACTTGTTCGATAACATGTTCGGTGGGGGAATTCTCTTCTGCAAGAATGATAACATGTTTACGAAGTAAAGACAACTCTGCAAATGACGAATCTTACCAGATAAAAGAATGCGAAAGAATTGTGTTCCTTCAAGTTGTTGGTTCGGATCATTTGAAGGCAGAAGAACCCCGTAATCGTTGATTTGCTTGAGTTGAACTTCCTCCTTCTGGCCGGCAAATGATAAAAACAATTGCAAAGGAGAACAGATGAATCAATAAAAGAAAAATAAACAATCAATCAATCAAGTTGTCATGAATACTTACCAAATCCGCTGTAAACTGCATCGCAATCTAACCTGATAAACTAAAGCTTTTGGATTCGTTTTTCCTCCGATTGTCGTTTAAACGATCGTCTAGCTAGTTAAGTCATTCTTCTAACTTTGAAGAGGTACTCCTAATTAAGTTTATTATAGCTCTGTACTGTCAACATTTATGAAATTACTAATATGTAATCAGAAACAATACAACATCTGAAAAAGAGGAAAGGAAAAATATCATTTGTGCCTTTTTCGATGATAGAAGACTTCATAGGGGCACGATGGGCAAACTTCCAACTACATATCGGTAAGGAAATAAATTAACCCACAGAATCTCTGACATACAAGTAAAATATTACAGTCCTTCTTGCAAACTACTCTTAACACTACATCGATTCAAATATTCTTCGAATGAAAATACGTCTGAACGATCCTCTTTGCCAAAGAAGAAATCCTCGGAGTATCATGCAGTTGTAATTTTTCTATTTCTTCCTTCCCACCACAATCTGAAAGAATCTTAATGACTGCTTCTAACTTATCTGTTTTGTCACCAACTTTCAACATATTCTCAACGCTTTCTAATACCAGATTCATCAACTTAACATCGTACGAACAAGAAACCTCACGCAGAAAATAACATAAAGTTGGTATAGAACCTTCATGAATCAAATACCAGACTTGGTCTAATGTACCATCTGAGAGAGCGTGTATGGTCCATACTACCGCCTTATGAAGCCTTCGGTTTTCTGATTTTAATTGTTCCAAGACTTTTGGGAAGATTGCAGAATCTATTACTGCTTGTTTTTGCTCTGTCGTACCTGCTGTGATGTTCGAGACTGTCCAACATACTTCATAACGAATGTCCAGATCTGGATGATCTATTAACCATACAAAAGACGGTAAAGCTTCGATTACTCGTTGTATTTGGTTATCATCACCAGTAGCTATGTTCCCAATAACCCTTAATGCTCCTCTTTGAACGTCAATTCTAGTACTTTCAAGTAATATTTCGATAAGTCTTGCAACAATATTTACATTTTCTCGCAAAATTACTTCTATGCGATAATCAGACTCCTCAGAGATAGCACTCAGTGCTGAACATGCATTATTCACGATCTCCATATCTTGTAAATATAGTAGCCGAATTAAT